>PITA01011104.1:56753-68547 GCA_004023965.1 Spilogale gracilis | reverse complement strand
GGCATTTACCCCAAAGATACAGATGTAGTGAAAAGAAGGGCCATATGTACACCAATGTTCATCGCAGCAATGGCCACAATCGCCAAACTGTGGAAAGAGCCAAGGTGCCCATCAACAGATGAATGGATAAAGAAAATGTGGTACATATATACAATGGAATACTATGCCTCCATCAGAAAGGATGAATATCCAACTTTTGGAGCAACATGGACTGGACTGGAAGAGATTATGCTGAGTGAAATAAGCCAAGTAGAGAAAGTCAAGTATCACATGGTTTCACTTACTTGAGGTGTATGAGGGGTAACCTGGAGGACAGTGGGAGAAGGAAAGTAAATGGGAAGTAGGGTAATCCAGGGAGAAAAACGAAACAACAGAGACTTTGGACACAGAAACAAACTGAGGGACTTGGAGGGATGAGGGTGGAGGGGTGGGAGAGCCTGGTGGTGGGTACTGGGGGCACCTATTGTGTGGAGCACTGGGTGTGGGGAATGGGGAATGAATCTTGGAACACTGGAAAAAAAATTTAAGTAACAATAAAAAAAAATTAAAAAAAAATCCCCCCCAAAAAGGATATATATGTCTCCAATGAATATTTTTCAATGAGCCTTTTTAATAATTTACTGTATATTCCAAAACACTCAATAATCTACTAGCTTATATAAGAAAACCTATATACAATAAAGGACTCAGAAGCTCAGTTTATTTTCTCATCTAATGTTAATAATCATTTTCATTTCATGAAAAAATACTGTTTTCTCAAACCTTAAAGTTTGTATGATGTTTTCACTTCATCCAATTTTTGAGCATCTCAAAATGTAGTAGTAAAACCTACCCAACCATATAATTTTGAATTTCTTTCTACTCTACTTCATGAAAAGACTTCCTGCTTTATATTTTATTCAAAGTTATGAAGACTAAGTACTTAATCCAAGCAAATGAATGTTAAAGTACTTTTCTGTGACTTTATATCAATTTAAGGGTAATGTAACTTTTCTTAATAATCTGATTTTTAAAATCTCTTTTCAAGTTTTAAATTCTCTTCAGTAGTGAACATTACTAATCACAGAGCTTTGGCAGTATTTTCGCATCACCAACAGTAACAATGTTTCCAGAGTGTTCTCACACCCATATTTTTGTTGTGGTTGTTGTCTAGATCAGTATTATGGATGCTTCTCCTTGGTTAAAGAGGCGGAGGATGTGCTGTTCTCTGATGTCATCATATGGGGAAATGCAGGAGACTATTTGCTTCCCATATATAGCCATGGAAAGGGAATCTAGAACATCGTTTATATGTAAAAATGGATTTGAATGAGAGGGAAAGGAATCCAATTACTTTAGACTATAGTATATTTTTGTATCTGATGAGATTTTCTTCTTCTGGTCAAATTTATCAAAATGTCAAACTTGATGTATTCTTTACATGCATAGTAAAACCCTCACCAGGTGAGTAAAGGGTAGAGAGTAAGCAAATCACTAGAACCACTTTTAAGTTTTGCTTTTTTTTTTTTTAACCTCACCTAAACAAAGTTCAAATTATTCTACATAAGCTCAATTAGTCATGGCACATATGGAACTGAAAATCTGGAGTGTGAAACAATCTAATCATTTTATTTGTTGCATTCATTAAGATGGTCTCATGGATAGGAGAAATACGTGTAATTTTCATTTTGCCAAAATCCCCAACTATGTATTCAATGGGTACTAAGAACTATTACTAATTCCAATCTATGTCGAGTAATTTAGGTTTCAGAAATCATGGGACATAAAGGCCTAATCACCACTGACAAGAGTAAAGTAAAACGTCAAGAACACATTGTATAATATAATTAGCTAATACATACAGAATCCAAAAGAGAAAAGCAAAGATTATTTTATATACTTTCAAAAATATTAAGCAATGATCTGGAACTTAAGTTATATAATAGCCAGTAGTCCTGTTAGCGACTTAGTAATTTTGATTTATTCTTTATAAAAAAAACATAACTGCAGTACACAGTACTGAAATTAATAAAGTGACAGGAAATTGTGTTTCTTTGTTAAAAGTAGTTAATTAAATATTAGATCTTTACTTAATCTTTAACTCTATTTGGGACACTGTAAGAACAAATCAAAGAAATCTGTCCTGCTTAGAAAAATGTTTTATATATAACTGCCTACTACCCAAAGCCTAACGAGCATGCCAAACCAGCTGATTTAATTTTTTTAAATTTCTCTTTTAGTGCACTACTAATTTAGAACTCAGTGATCACCTCCCAATGTCTAAACATTACTACTAAAGTGTTTCTAAATGTACTTATGTATCAATCCTCAGTGAAATACTATGTATCAAAACCAAGCACAGCTTGGAAAAACTCTACAGCATGTATTTCCAAGTAAAAATGTGATGGTTGAATTATTGCTTCTAATACAGTTGCATAATTGGAAATTTATATGCAGTGGTTTAGGTGCTTGAAATATTTCATGAGAAGCCAAAATCCCAGCTATCCCAGATCCATACTGATGCATTATCAATTTTGAAAATGAATCTAAGAAGCATTCATTTATATCAATTTTTTAAATGGTTGGAAATATTTTAATCTTTGATATCCAATAACTATAATCATCAAATATGTTGGTGAATAAACTATTTGGCACTAGTAAAAAGAAGTGCTGAAAGCAACCAGAATCTGAAATTTACATGTCTATGCTATTTAGCACAGCTTAATCTCCCAACAAATCCGTATGCTCATAAATACCCTTTTAACATGTCAAGAAATGTGCATGCCAAGTGTACAAGTCTCTTATATGATGAGAGATCAAGAGTAATAAAAATAAAGCCAGCATTAGCTAGTTCAACACACTTTATAATTATTTATAGTAATAAATTTGGGGCTCTTCATATTAAGTTGCACATAGGGGGAAGAAGTCAGAAACATGGTAAAGATACAATGCTTTTGTAACACTTCATTGGATAGAAGATCTTAAAGTTTTCCTACTAAATTTTTGTTTTTAAAAAATCATTGCTTGAAATGATGATGTCTGTTGGATCCTCTTTTAGTTGTTTATGATGGCCTTTCTTTCTTTTTTTCTTCCTTTTTCTCCTTTGCCTTTTTTTTTTTTTTTTTTTTTTTTTTTTTTTTTTTTTTTTTTTTTTTTTTTTTTTTTTTTTTTTTTTTTTTTTTTTTTTTTTTTTTTTTTTTTTTTTGGTGGAGCGGGGTAATCTTTGTTGTAACAGGATATAAAATATAAATATTACTACTCATCTTGTTACATTAAGCACTTTATTTATAAGTATTCCCTTTCCTCTAATTTACATAAAGTGGAATAAAGCAAAAATGTCCATCAAAATTCTCTAACACTTTGTGAAATACCTATGATGATTCATATGAACTTGTGGATTCTCCTCCTCAACCAAAATGGTGCTGCTTACAATCAACACAGTGGTATGAGAGTCCATTCTTTCCCCTAAAGAAGCTGAACATTGTTCAATGGAAATTGTTGACATTATCTTTGTTGCTATCACTGGATGTTAAAACTTGGAGGGGAAGATCATACATAACAGTTTAAAGAATACACCTTCCCCTCCTATCACTTACTCCCTGGTAGTGGATTCAGGGATTTAGATTATTGGAAACCAACCCAGGAGCAGAGCAAGAAAACCATTCATTCCACCTGCCTTGTTTCTCCCACTTCTGTTTACCTTGTAGGAGATTGTGAAACAACTGGCTCAGATTCCACTTTTCAAGAATGGCTCAGGCACAGGAGTGCTAAGAAGATGTTAAATACTTGCAATCTCAAATTGACCATTATGGATATGATACAGCTAGCTTATCATTTGCTCAACATGCCTTAAACCAGCTCCCACTAAAAGCTCCTAATGAAAAGTAACTGTGAACCTTTTGTGTATTCTGAGGTCTTCCTCTTCACTTAACTAACATCTGTGATGAAAAATAGTTCCAAAAAGAAAGAAAGATCCACATGATTTATAGCATGGCAACAATAATGTGAATGGAAAATTCCCCTCTGAACATTCCTCAACCTCAAAAAATCTATCTACAAAAAACCCACAGCAAATATCATTCTCAATGGGAAAAACCTGACAGCCTTCCCACTGAGATCAGGAATAAGATAAAGATGCCCACTCTTACCACTACTGTTCAACATAGTGTTAGAAGTCCTAGCAACAGCAATCAGACAACAGAAAGAAATAAAAGGTATTCAAATTGGCAAAGAAGAAGTCAAACTCTCCCTCTTTGCATATGACATGATACTCTATATGGAAAACCCGAAAGATTCTACTCCCAAACTACTGGAACTCATACAACAATTCAGTAATGTGGCAGGATACAAAATCAATTGTATCAGTTGCGTTCTTATACACTAACAAGGAAAATATAGAAAGGGAAATCAGAGAACGATTCCGTTTACTGGCACCAAAAACCATAAGATACCTAGAAATAAACCTAACCAAAGAAGTTAAGGATCTGTACTCAAGGAACTATAGAACACTCCTGAAAGAAACTGAAGAAGACACAAAAAGATGGAAGAGCATTCCATGCTCATGAATCAGAAGAATAAACAATCTATATTTTCAATGCCATCCCAATCAAAATTCCACCAAGATTTTTCAAAGTGTTGGAAAAAACAATCCCAAAATTTATATGGAAACAAAAAAGACTCTGAATTGCTAAGGGATTGCTGAAGAAGAAAAACAAAGCTGGGGCATCATGTTACCTGATTTCAGGCTTTATTATAAAGCTGTGATCACCAAGACAGCATGGTACTGGCACAAAAACAGACAAACAGACCAATGGAACAGAAGAGAGAGCCAGAGCCCCACAAATCTATGGTCAAATCATCTTCAACAAAGCAGGAAAAAATATCCAGTGGAAAAAAGACAGTCTCTTCAATAAATGGTACTGGGAAAATTGGACAGCTGCATATAGAAGAATGAAACTAGACCATTCTCTTATGCCACACACAAAGGCCAACTCAAAATGGATGAAAGACCTCAATGTGAGGCAGGAATCTATCAAAATCCTAAAGGAGAACATAGAGAGTAACCTCTTTGACATCAGCCACAGCAACTTCTTTCAAGACACATCTCCAAAGGCAAAGGAGACAAAAGCAAAAATAAACTTTTGGGGCTTCATCAAAATAAAAAGCTTCTGCACAGCAAAGGAAATAATCAACAAAACAAAGAGGCAAGCCACAGAATGAGAGAGGATATTTGCAAATGACACTACAGACAAAGGGCTGATATCCAAGATCTATAAAGAACTACTCAAACTCAGCATCCAAAAAGAAGATGAACACATCAAAAAATGGGCAAGAGACATGAAGAGGCACTTCTCCATAGAAGACATGCAAATGGCTAACAGACACATGAAAAAATGTTCATCATCACTAGCTATCAGGGAAATTCAAATCAAAACCACACTGAGATACCACTGATACACCAGTCAGAATGGCCAAAATTAACAAGACAGGAAACAACAACTGTTGGAGAGGCTGCAGAGAAAGGGGAACTCTCTTACACTGTTGGTGGGAATGCAAGTTGGTGCAGCTGCTTTGGAAACTAGTGTGGAGATTCCTTAAAAAATTAAAAATAGAGCTACCCTCCTTCAATTGCACTACTGGGTATTTACCCCAAGGATACAGATGTAGTGAAAAGAAGGGCCATATGTACCCCAATGTCCTTTGCAGCAATGGCCACAATCAACAAACTGTGGAAAGAGCCAAGGGGCCCATCAACAGATGAATGGATAAAGAAGATATGGTACATATATACAATAGAATATTATGCCTACATCAGAAGGAATGAATACCCAACTTTTGTAGCAACATGGACCGGATTGGAAGAGATTATGCTGAGTGAAATAAGTAGAGAAAGTCAAGTATAACATGGTTTCACTTACTTGTGGTGCATAAGGAGTAATGTAGAGGACAGTAGGAGAAGAAAAGGAAATGGGAAGTAGGGTAAATCGGGGAGGAAAATGAAACGTAAGAGACTTTGGCCTCAGAAGCAAACTGAGGGTCTTGGAGGGGAGGGGGTAAGGGAATGGGTGAGCCTGGTGGTGGTTACTGAGAGCACGTATTGCATGGAGCACTGGGTGTGGGGCATAAACAATGAATCTTGGAACACTGAAAATAAATAAATAAATAAATGGGAAAAAAAATTCCCCTCTCCTGTTTTAATTTTTTGGAATAAAATTGTATTTAGAAATAAAAAGAAATGCATTAAGTCTTCTAAACACTGTAAATAGTTGGTTTGTCCTATCATGCCTAACTTTAGGAGAAAGGATTAAATTATGTCATCTCTCAAAGACCTGCTACTGAAAAATGCTAGACTTCATCTACTTGTATTCAATTCTACAAGTCTTTGAGAAGCACAGTATAATATCTTAATTGTTAATTCTAGATGTAAAACATTAAATCTAGTTTTGCGATTCCTTTTGAAGGGAAGGAACTGAACAGTATAAAATATTATATTGCAGAATACTTGAACACTAAGTCAAGAGGTATCTCCTAATAATATCTAAACCACTTATAAAATTTGACATTGAAATTAGTAAATCAAGGTCAGTCTTCCACTCGGTATGCATAATGTTTTGAAATATGCCAATATAGTCCTCAAAACCAGTTAACTTCAGCCTTAAAAAGGACTTTCTAAAAAGACAGTTTGCTTTAGAATCAATGCTATTAATCTAAAGTCTCTGAGGAAAGGAAATTTCACAAAGAAATTTTGTCTCTCACATACTAGAATCTAGGAGGTTAAAGGAGGTAGGGAGATTTGCCAAGAAAACAATAAGGGACATATGGGAATACCATTTTGTTTGAGTGAGCTCAAGGGAGCCAGAAAAACAGGAGCCCAGCATTAGCAGTTTAACTGAATGGTGGACCCCAAAGCATATGTGCAGCTGCCAGCCCTGCTCCCTGAAGAATCCAGAAGGAAGAAGCTTGATGACAGAACTGGAAAACAGTTCTTAGGAAGCCTGGCATCTGGTGCCCATAATGCCTACAACCTTGAGCCTGGCAAAGATGTAGCTATAGATAGGAATAAACACAGTCATGAAAAACCAGTCTACTGGTAGAAAAGAGACAGGGTATTTGATGGTGCTTATATTACACATAATTTAAGTTGAGCCTGGTATGAATATCATAACAATGGATCTACTATGAAGAAGTTTTTGTTGAGAGGTGGGTGGGGGGATCATCAAGAGAGGCTTGGAAGGCAATAATAACTGACAAAAAGCTATTTGTTTAGCTTATCAATCAGTGGTTTCAGCTGACACAAGGTCCAACAATTAAATTCCCTGAACTTTTTGAAACATCACTAGTATTTGGACCAAACTGACCAAAAAAATCAGGTCTTTTCATTATGTAAATAGAGTTTCAGTATGAAAAACTTTTGAGAAAAAGGAATTAGGGCAGAAGAGTTTTTGGTTTAGTTTTCTTTTTAAGAACCGGAAAACAAAACAAAACATTTTTTAAGACAGATGATCATAGCCTTTGTGAGGATATAATATGATAACATGACATTATAATAATAGTAATCACTACAGGATATTCTAATAATATAAGATAATAGGGGGCGCCTGGGTGGCTCAGTTGGTTAAGTGACTGCCTTCAGCTAAGGTCATGATCCAGAGACCCGGGATCGAGCCCCACATCGGGCTCCCTGCTCGGCAGGAGGCCTGCTTCTCCCTCTCTCACTCCCCTTGCTTGTGTTCCTTCTCTGGCTGTATTTCTCTCTGTCAAATAAATAAATAAAATCTAAAAAAAAAAAAAAAAAGAAGAAGAAGATAATAGTAATGACCAAGACCTGAGAAGAGATAACTGGTGGGAACTTTTGTCACTTTACTTACATCTTACTACAGTAGATTTTCATTCAATCAATGGTGGTTCTAATATTCTTGGTACCTTGGTACATACATATATTTATTCAATTAAATAAATGAAATTCCAAAAATTTTAAGGGTAGTAATGTACATTTTATAACTCTTATGGGTTTTAAGTAATTTTTAGTCTGGTCATATTATTCTTACTCTAATTCTAAATTTTCTTCTTTCATTAAATTCTAATTCTCTATAACCATATACTATAACAAGAACAGATACAACTAACTAAATTTGTCATTTCAATCAAAGGTAGACAACTGAAAAATAATTTCAACCAAAGGGGTACCTGGGTAGCTGACTGGTTAAATGACTACCTTTGGCACAGGTCATGACCGACTCCCTACTCAGGAGGGAGTCTTTTTCTCTCCCTCCCCTCTGCTCACACTGTCTTGCTCTCTCTCTCTCTCTCTCTCTCTCTCTCTCTCTCTCTCAAATAAATAAAATCTTAAAAAAAAGAATTTCAACCAAAGAAATTAAATTATGTAGCATTATGTACATAATAGCATTGTGTGGAAAAAACATGTAATCAAATAAGACTTCATTTTGCAAGTCTGTATGTATATATATGAAATTTATTGCCATATAAAATTACGTTCTCTAAATATGTGTGTGATACGTGTGATTTGGACACTGGTATCAAAAAGCAAAACAATGTCTTTTGCAGAAATTAAAACAAAGAGGAAAGTTAACATTTACATTATGCATAAACCAGCAGGTATCAAATTTAATACTACCAGAGATTTACAAAAAGCAAACATAAATTAGTTAGAAGATTTTTTCTCATTATATATTATTTATGCTACATTTTAAATATCACAGTATAAAATGTTGTAAGTAAATGCAAAATAGCCTAGAATTTATATCAAGAAGCATTCTTTCCCATCTAAGTTATTTTTAAAACTTAGGACTTTGACTGAAAGTGTAAATAGGTATCAGGGACTGAGAAAAGCTCAGGAAGGCTTAGAGGGGAGAAAGTCGCAGATAGCTGAGAGTCTGAGGGCAGATGTAGAAATTTTTAGTCAGTATGAGCTAAACCACATACAAGTAATGAAATCTGGACAGTCCAAAGCCAAGAAACAGATGGAAATAGGCAGATTTAATTACTATGGAGCAGGCAGTTAAAGCTACAAATCAGAAGCTGAAATAGTAGCCATCAGAAAAGCAGATGGGTAAAATAAAAACCTAGAAGGAAACAGACTGTGCAGCGGGAACACCACAGGCACTCCAACTAGGCAACACGTCTTAGCTCTTAAGTAAACAATCTGAGTAATCAATAGGCTTACCTTTTATTTACTCGAAGGGTTTTAAGTATTTGCATGTCATTTTTTAAAGGTGTAAATCAGTCCCTAAGTTGACTAATTTAGAAATTTTCAGAAAAGTTGAAGCACTAGGTGTGAAAGGCAATGAGAAAGTCAAGAACAAGGCAGTTTCCCATAAAAGTAAACATGTAACTGCCAAGGTTTCTCCCTTTCTTTGATGTTTACATAACCACTTACAGTGGATGTGCAGAGAATATATTAATAACATGTATGTTATTTCCTTCACTTAAAGTTGAAGAATCAACTAGAGAAATAAGTTAATGTGACCCTGTTCTAATTACTGACATATATTCCTTATGAGAATGAGAGATAATATTTGTACCAGGAGAGAATTTCAATGTACTCACAAAAATACATTTGCTTTGGAGAGCCAAACTTGATGAGAAGGAAAAAGGATGTATAAAAGGATGGCCTGCAAAAGTAAGAATAAATCACTGAACAAACCAAAAAAAAAAAAAAATACTGTTCCTTTTTTTTTTTTTTTTTTTTTTTTAAGAGAGACAGCACAAATGGCAGGGAGAGTGGCAAAAGGAGAGGGAGAGAGAATCTTAAGCAGGCTCCATATACCCAGCCCAGAGCCTGATGTGGGTCTTGATCTTAGGACCCTGAGATCATGACATGAGCTGAAATTAGGAGTCAGATGCTTAACTAACTAAGCCACCCAGGCGTCCCATAAAACACATTTTTTCTTTAAATCACTGAAGAGCTTTGGACACAAAGAGATTTTAAAAGAATTAAAAACAAGCCTACAGAAAATAAGCCCTTTCTAGTCTTCACTGATTTTTAAACATAATATCTAGTATATAGACAAATATCACAAGACATGCAAAGAAGCAATATTAAGACTCTAAATCAAGTAAAAAATAAGGTAATAGAAATATACCCACTAGTGACTCAACTATTAGAATTATCAAATAAAGATTTTAAAACAATTATAAGCGGTCAAAGAATCTACAGGAAAAGATCATGAAGAGAAATATAATGGTGAAGGGAAGAACTTCAACAGAGATCTGGAGACTATAAAAAAGAACAAAAAGGAAATCTTAAAAATGAGTAATAAACAGTGTAAAATGAAAAATTACTTTAATGGGATTAATGGCAGTTTAGACACAAGAGAAGACAAAAACAACAGACTTGAAAACAGGTCAAGAGAAATTATCCAAACAGGAGTACAGAAAAAAAAAACTAAACAAGAAACAAGATTAATGCACCCTGTAAGACCAGTGGACAGTGTGAAATGATAAAATAAATACATAATTGGACTCTAAGAATCAGAGGATATGGAGAATTTGTTAAATAAACTATTTTAAGCAATATTACCTAAAAGCTCTCCAAATTTTATCAAAAACAGTGAGCCACTGATACAATAAACTCAACTAAAAAGGAGAAAAATAAAGCCTTAAAGGCAGAGAGAAAAAAAGATGCACTAAATCATTAAACAGAGAAGTTAATTATCAAAGTGATAAGTGATAAAAAAGGAGAAAATAACACTGGAAGGATATCTTTAAAGTGTAAAATAATAATTAACATAAAATTTTATATCAAATGAAAATATCATCAAGGATTAAAGGAAAAGAAAAACATTTTTCTTATAAACAGAAGATGAATCTGTTGTCAGTACAACAGCAATACAAGGAATGTCAAAGGAAATTCTTCAGACTGAAAGGAAATGATACAGATGGAAGTCTGCATCTGCCCACATGAATACAGAGCACAAGAAAGATTAAATAGGCAAGCAAATATAAAAGATATTTTATAAATTATCTTTATATTATGCATGTATAACCGCATTCATTCTCTCTTTCACACACACAGAAACATACACTTGAAAATTTTTTCAACTACGGAAGCAATAGAAATGCTAATTTGTTATAGAGATCTATAGTTTTTGTAAAAGTGAAATATCTGATAAAGTAATACAAAGGGTAGGAGATGTCATAAATCTCAGTAAGTATAAAACAATTCAAGTCACAGACAGCATATTTTTCTGACTTTGGTAGAAATAAATTCCACATCAATTAGAGAAAGATACATGCAAAAATCCCCAAGTATACACTAAATAACACTCTTAGAAAGTACATTTTGGATGCTCTCTCCAAAAGAAAGAAAAAGGGTCTGAGCAGATGGATTACTAGTAAGGACAATGAATCAGTAATCAAAAACCTCCCAACAAACAAAAGTTCAGGACCAGATGCCTCACAGATGAATTCTACTAAACATTTAAATAAGAGTGAACACCTAGTCTTCTCAAACTATTCCAAAAAATGGAACAGGAAGAAAAACTTCCAAATTCATTCTATGGGGCCTGTATTGTCCAGATATGAAAACCAAACAAAGTCACTACAAAAAAGGAAAACTAGGCCAACATCTCTGATGAACACTGATGTAAAAATCCTCAACAAAGGGGTGCCTGGGTGGCTCAGTTGGTTAAGTGACTGCCTTCGGCTCAGGTGATGATCCCAGAGACCTGGGATCGAGGTCCCTGATGGGCGGGAAGCCTGCTTCTCCCTCTCTCACTCCCTCTGCTTGTGTTCCCTGTCTTGCTGTGTTTCTCTTTGACAAATAAATAAAATCTTAAAAAAAAAAAAAAAAAAA
>PITA01011104.1:0-56653 GCA_004023965.1 Spilogale gracilis | reverse complement strand
CATCGGGCTCTCTGCTCAGCGGGGGGCCTGCTTCTCCCTCTCTCACTCCCCCTGCTTGTGTTCCCCCTCTGGCTGTGTTTCTCTCTTTCAAATAAATAAAATCTTAAAAAAAAAAAATAAAAGCTTCTGTACAGCAAAGGAAACAGTCAACAAAACAAAGAGGCAACCCACAGAATGGGAGAAGATATTAGCAAATGACACTACAAAGGGCTGATATCCAAGATCTATAAAGAACTCCTCAAACTCAACAACCAAAATAAAGATCATCACATCAAAAAAAAAAATCCTCAACAAAATATGAAGAAACTGATTAAATAATGTATTTTTAAAAATTCACTACCAACAAGTAGGATTTATTCCAAGGATGCAAGAGTGGTTCTATATTTGCAAATCAATCAATGTGATATATCGAATTAAAAAGAGAAAGGATAAAAATTTTATGATCATCTCAAGAGATGCAGAAAAAGCATTTGAAAAAATAGGACATTTATTCATGATAAAAACTCTCAAAAGAGTAGGTGCAACATAGTATTATGCAACATAATAAAGGTCATATATGACAAACTGACAGCTAACACCATATTCAAAGGTGAAAACAAGATAAGAATGTCCATTCTTACAACTTTTATTCAACAGAGTACTAAAATTCCTAGCCACAGTAATCATCCAAGAGAAAGAAATAAAAGGCATCCAAAATGGTGAGGAAGATGTAAAACCTTCATTATTTGCAGATGACACAATATAGTGTATTAAAAAAAAAAAGCAACCTTAGACTCCACCAAAAATTCATTAGAACTGATAAATGAATTCAGTAAAGTTTCAGGATGCAAAATTAATATAGAGAAATCTGTTGCATTTTTCTATACTAATAATGAAGTAGATAGAAATTTAAAAAACCCCATTTATAGTTTCACCAAAAAGAATAACATGCCTAGCAATAAACTTTACCAAGTAAGTAAAAGACCTATACTCTGAAAACAATAAAACACTGAAGAAAGAAACTAAGGACACAAATGGAAGGATATTCCATAATTATGAAATGTAAGAATTAATATTGTTGAAATGTCCCTATTACCCAAAGCAATCTACAAATATAAGCAATCTCTATCAAAGTACCAACAGTGTTTTTAACAGAACTGAACAAGTAATACTAAAATGTAAACACAAAAGACTGAATAGCCAAAGCAAACTTGAGAAAGAACAAACCTGGAGGAGTCACAATTCCATATTTCAAGATGTACTATGAAGTTGTAGTAATCAAAACAGTATGGAACTGGCACAAAAGCAGACACACGGATCAACAGAACAGAAAAGAGAGCCAAGAAATAAACTCATGCTTAAATGGTCAATGAATCTACTACAAAGGAGAAAGGAATATACAATAAGGAAAAGACAGTCCCTTCAACAGGTAGTGCTGGGAAAACCAGAGAAGTTCTATGCAAAATGATGAAACTGAACCACTTTGTTACACCATGCACAGAAATCAATTCAAAATGGACTGAAGACCAAAAATGAGACATGAAATCACAGAATTCCTAGGAGATACTGTAGGCAGTAATTTCTTTGACATCAGCCTTAGCAACATTTTTCTAGGTATCTCCTTGGGCAAGGGAAACAAAAGCAAAAAATAAACTACTGAGACCACACCAAAGTAAAAAGCTTTTGCACAGCTAGAGAAAGTATCAACAAAATTACAAGGCAACCAATGTATGAATGGAAGAAGGCATTTGTAAATGATATATCTGATAAGGGGTTAAAATCCAAAATATATAAAGAACTTATACAACTCAATAACCAAAAAATAACCCAATTAAAAATAGGCAGAAAAGCTGATTAGACATTTTTCCAAAGAAGACATGCATATGGCCAACACACAAATGAAAAGATGCTCAACATCAAGAATCATGAGGGAAACGCATATCAAAAGTACAGTGAGATATACCCTTACACCTGTCAAAATAGTTAGAATCAAAATGAAATAACAAGTGTTGGTGAGGATGTGGAGAAAAAGGAATGCTCGTGGTTTGCTGTTGGGAATGTCAATTGGTGCAGCTACTGTGTAAATTAGTAGGGAGGTTCCATAAAAAAATCAAAAAAAGAAATACCAATGATCCAGTTATTCCACTACTGGATATTTACCCAAAGAAAACAAAAACATGAATTTGAAAAGGTATGTGCACCTCTCTGATTATTGCAGCATTATTTACAATAGCCAAGCTATGGAGGCAACCCAAATGTCCACTGATAGGTGAAAGGATAAACAAGATGAGGAACACAGATACAATGAAATATTATTCAGCCATCAAAAAGAACAAGATCTTGCTATTTGTGACAATAGAGATGGATCTAGAGGGTATTATGCTAAGTGAAATAAGTCAGAGAAAGACAAATACCATATGATTTTACTTATTGTGGAATCTTAAAGACAAAACACAGAAACCGAAAAACAAAAAATGACACTCTTAAATACAGAGAATACAGCGGAGTTAGGTAAACTAGATAAAGGAGTACAAACTTCCAGTGATAAAATAAATAAGTCATGAAAATGAAAAGTACAGCATAGGGAATATAGTTAATTATGTAATAATGTGGTATAGTGTCAGAAAATGAATTACTCATCTTACTGAGCAATGAGTAATATATGGAATTGTTGAATCAAATGCTAGACATCTGAAATTAATTATAATATTGTATGCTAATTGTACTTCAATAAAATAGGGGAAATAGGTAATTATTTGAGGAAATGGACATATTAATTAGCTGGATTTGTAGTAAAAATTTCACTATGTATATATATCAAATGTCTTCACCTTAGATGTATACAATTTTTATTAAAGATGATAAGAAATTTATAGCACTAACTGTCCATATTGGGGGGGGGGAGAAAGTCTTGTGAAAGTAAGTAAAAGAAATCTCATTTAAAATGGATTTGGGAAGCCCTGAATGGGGTATTCTCACACACTACCATTAGCCCTAAGAAGCAGACCTCACATTCAAAAAGGAAGCAGCCTATTTTACAATACGCCAGCAGGAGGAAGGAAGAATTTGTCCTCGTCTGCAACAGCCCAACCAATGAGAACACAGTGAAAAGCCACTTCCAGCTTCCTTCTTTCCCCTATAAAAGCAAGCCCCTCCCCTCTCTTCTCTAGATTTGCTCCTAGTTGGCCACAGTTTCAGTGTCCCAAATTGCAATTCCTCTGCTAACACTGAATAAATGAATTAAGCTGCTAAAATAACTGGCTCTTTTGTTTTTTAAGATCAATGGTCTGAAGTCTATGACTTCAGCTTCCCCATTAAAAAAACCTAAAACAAAAATGAAGAGCAAATGAAACCCAATGTAAGTAGAAAAAAAATAGTAACAATGAATCAATGAAAGAAAAAAAACCAAAACAAAACAGAATATTAAAACAAAGCCTGATTCTTTAAGAAGATCAATAAAATTGATAAGCTTCCAGCTAGGCTGATCAGGAAAAAAAGAAGATGCAAATTATCACACTCAGGAGCAAGAGGAGACAAAATTACAGATTGTACAGATAAAATAGTAATTACTTTGGAGAATAATTTGTCATTTTCTCATAAAGCTACATAAACATTTAATTTACAATCCAATTATTTCTTTCCCAGGCATTTACCTATGAGAAATAAGAACATATATTCAAAAACAGACTTGGAAAAGTATCTTTACAGCAACTTTATTCATAGTAGTCCAGAACTGAAATGAACTAACAAACTGCATTATATTCATAAAACAGAATATTACTCAGCAATAAAGGTTAACAAGCTAAATGATATATGGAGGAACACAGATGTATCTCAAAAACATATATAAGTGAAATAAGCCACACAGAAAAGTCTACACACAGTATACTGCCTTATATATAAAGCTCTACAACAGGAAAAATTAGGTAGCTATGAGACCAATCACATCAGTGTTTGCCTATACTGGAGAGCAACTACCAAGGCATATGAAATTTTCAGATTCAAACATTTTATAACTTGTGGTGGTAACAAGGTATATATACCATACCCTTGAAAATCTGTACATTTAATTATAATCTTATCTATTAATTATATCTTGATTAAAGAATAAGCCATATTATCTATTTTTTTAAATGTCAATGATTACTAAACAGTTCACAATCATATACAGTGAGAATATCAAAGAAGGAATCTGCTTTAAATTTTCAGTTTCTGTTTGTGGTAAGCAGAAGTCCCCCAAACGATGTTCATGTCCTAATCCCCAGAATCTTTGAATGCTACCTTAAGTGTCAAAAGGCACTGCAGATAGGATTATGACCAAAGGCCTTGACATGGAAAAGGCACCCAACATTATACAGGTAAACCCATTCAAATTATATGCATTCTTAAAAGGTGAGAACCTTTACCACCTGTGGTCAGAGAGAGATGGAATGATAGAAAAATGACAGCTTGAGAAGGGTTCTATGCAGGGGCTATGTGCAAAAACAGAGGGAGACCTCTAGGGGCGAAGGACAGCCCCCAGCTGACAGCTAGCCAGAAAATAATAGAGACTTCACTGCTACGACTGCACGGAAATGAATTCTGCCAATATCTGTTTAAGCAAGGTAACTCTATGGGTCTCAATGGGCTAAAATCAAGGTGTCAGCAGGGCTGCAGTGTGACCTGTACACTTTTTCTGAACTTTAGGGCTAAAAATAATAAATGTGTGTTGATTTAAGTGAATAAATATGTGGTAATTTGTTACAGTAATAATAGGAACAGGGGCGTCTGGGTGGCTTAGTTAGTTAAGCAGCTGCCTTCAGCTCAGGTCACGATCCCAGAGTCCTGGGATCGAGCCCTGTGTCACACTCCCTGCTCAGCAGAGAGCCTGCTTCTCCCTCTCCCTCTGCCTGCTGCTCTGCCTACTTATGCTCTCTATCTCCCTGTCAAATAAATAAATAAAATCTTAAAAAAGCAAACAAACAGTATTAATAGGAGCTAACACTCTGGTATATTAAATGGACTGAATTATACAGAGGAAACAGCATTATTTTTGTCCCAGTACTAACGTTTCTTTAGTCTTTGTCTGATACAGTCTACAACTTTTCAGCTATAGAAAGTTTCATATTTTTAGATATTAACAAGTCCAGCTTAGTCTAATTAAACTCTTTAATATCATATCTAATACAAAGCTTTCCTCCACTGACCTGCTGACCCAAAGAATCAGGGACCAGTAGTGGATTCAGGGTGTACAGAAGTTGTAATTTGTTTTCCTTTCTTGCACTACCACCTTCATGCCTAGCTTATGGATCTTCCAGCTCTAGAGAGTGGGATAATAAAAAGGATAAAGGCTGTGAATTAACAGAGCAATTTGGAGAGCTCTTTCTGTTCTTCGACAGCCCTGTCATGGCAGGAATCCCCCACATGCTTTTCCTTCTCCCACTGGGAGCATTCACAGATTCCTCAGTTACTGTCAGTGACTTCCACTCTGCAGGGTTCACAAATGGAGGCAATGTACTTGTTGGCTGACCTTCCAAGCATCATTAGCTCCTCCTCACATCCCCAGTCTCATTCTACTGGGCAGGGTAATGAAGGAGATGGGAGATTTGCCCTGGAAGGTAGACCTCTTTGGTGTGATCCTTGCAAAATGATTCAAATCTGGCTTTCATCCGAAGTGTCCACTACCCTACAAGCAGAAAAAAACTCTTGCCCCACCAATGGTGCCAAGTATCACTGCAGCTGCTCACCCCTCTTTCTTCAATCTGCCTGCATGGTAGTTTCAACCAGCTCTCCACTTTGCATTCTCCAGGAGACAAACTTAGGCATTCTTTTATCCCTACCCAGCTTCCAAACTCCTGATACCTATGTCAGGCTCTCTAGTGAACTTCTTTATGGCTCACTTGGTAGTAGCATAGAGTGATCCTACAAATTTCTGTAATTCAACATGCATCAAGTTAAGGACTCAAAAGTCTACTTCTTCAATTTGTAGACATAAGTGATTTCCTTTGACTCTTTCCCCATCTCTTAAACATTCAGCTTAGGCTGGGGAAGCTCAGGAAGGGAACAGAGCAGAGCAGTCAAAATACTCAGAGTTCTTTTATATTTTTAAGGTTTTATTTACTTATTTGTTTATTTATTTAGAGCATGAGCAGGGGAAGGGTAGAGGCAGAGGGGGAGAGAATCTCAAACAGATTCTGTGCTGAGTGCAGAACCCAACATGGGGTTCAATCTCACTACCCTGAGATTATGACCTGAGCTGAAATCAAGAGTCAGAAGCTTAACCAACTGAGCCACGAGGTGCCCCATTTACAGTCCTTTTAAGCGACTGCCTTTGGCTCAGGTCATGATCACAGAGACCCGGGAGAGAGTCCCACATCGGGCTTCCTGCTTGGCAGGAAGCCTGCTTCTCCCTCTCTCGCTCCCCCTGCTTGTGCTCCCTCTCTGGCTGTGTTTCTCTCTGTCAATTTAACAAAATCTTAAAAAAAAAAAAAAAAAGAATTTTCTATTAACTACATCTACTACCTAGTTTTTTGTTATATAAACTAATTGCAGGCCTATTTGACTATATTTTAATAAATTCATTGAAGTGGTTCTATCATATGTAATTAATAACCACTGTCCTCAGCTTGGGACCTTGGACAAAGTTGGAGTCAACACAAATATTGCATTCTATACTGTTTTTGTTGTATGATTTCAGGATGGAGAGTATGTACTTAAAAGAAAGGCCAAACTGGTAGCAAACTGAAGCGGCAATGTAGCTTTTCTTTTCTAAGATTTATCTATCTATCTATCTATGTATCTATCTAGTATTTAATGTAGCCACTATCCTTATCCTGAAGCTCGTCAGAAACATACTTTCAGTTTTTAATACTACCCATATATACAGATATATATGTATGCTGTATAATAAGTGTGTGGGTATATACTATTATTTTGCCTATCACTATCTCTCTAACATCATCTGCAAGGACCTCTGCAGGTAACTCAGATCCAGAAACATTCTCTTCTTATAGTTCTATAAACAAGTTAAAACTTATTTACTCCACCTCCACCTGACAAGAGAGATTCTATACTTGCTTTCTTTGTATGGAATATTCTTTCCCCACATCTCTACATACTCTTCCCTATTTCACTCTGCACAGATCTACCTGTCTTAATATTTTCAGTATTTATAGTAGTTCCTAGCACATAATTTGATAAATTAATAATTAGTAATTAAAATCAGCAACTTTCAGTCTGATGTAGCTGACTTATCACAAAGTATCATCATGGAATTGCATTAAAGTTCAGTTGTGCTAATATATATTTTAAACAATTTGAGTCAGCAAAATCCACTACTGGATCCATGGTAAGCAAAATACAGAATATCAAGGCCAAAAAGAAGATATTAAAAACAATCAGAGAGAAAAGGACACACTATCTACAAGCACTACAACTGATTTGATATTTTCCATATCAAAACTGGAAACAGGAAAAGCATGGAGGATCTTCAAAGTGAGAGAAATGGTTAACCCTGAACTACCTTTCAAGAATGAAGGCCAACAGATATTATAAACAAAAAGCGAGAAATAATCACTAAATAAAATTCTAAAAAATGTATTGGAATAAAGAAAACAACTCCAGAATGGAGGTTTCAGATACAAAGATAAATGGCAAAAAGGAAAATAGTAACTATGTGGGCAAGTATAAAGAAACACCAATGGTTTCAAACAGTATAATGTCTCATTAATTATATTTATATATAACTGTATATATATTATAAAAGCTAAAAAAATGAACTGCAATAGCATATATAATTAATTATATTTATATATATATTTTAAAAGCTAAAAAATGAACTGCAATAGCATATATAATTAGGACAGGATAATTGCCTTTAAAACATTCTAAAGTACTTATACCATCACTAAGGAGAATGGAGAAAATTATTAAGTTCAGGGTTTATTAAATAAGGTAAAATTTAAAAGACAATAGATAGTGTGTGTATTTAAAAAAAAAACTAGAGGTTATATAGAATGAGAAAAAATCTTCAATTGAAAACAAAGCAAGGGGTGAAAAGCCAGGGGACACACAAATAATAGAGCAAAGAGAAAAAATGAAACACAATGAAAAAATACATTTGCATATACTACTCCTTATGTTAAGTAAAAATGAAGTGAGTTTCCCAGTTAAAATACACAGTCAGATTACAAAACAAAATCCAATGATGAGCTATTTATAGGAAACAGACCTAGTATATATATAAAAAAAGGTAAGTTACAAGTAAAGGGATAGTAAATGATGAACAAAGCAAATGCAAGGGGGAAAAGAGGAAGTAATGTTGTATTAATGTTGTACAAGTATAACTGAGAGCAAAAAACGTTACTTGAGATAATCATTAAATGTTAATAAAAGGTCGTACAAGTATTAACTTGTTTGTAACTGTACACAGACAACTATATGATAACACTTCATACTCACAAGATTGGTGAACATTTAAAAATCTGAAAATGTCAAATGCCGACAAGAGTGAGAACACTAGTAGGGTCTGAAATTGGCACAATGATTCTGGTATTTGCTTCCTATGTGTTATCTTTTTTTGTTCTTTGGTTCCACCATTATTGCTTCTTTCAAGTTAAATGCTCTACAGGGTACCATTTTAATTTGCTATTCTTACATATTTTCGTTTATATTCTTTAATATATTTTGAGTTGTTTTCTTGCTGGTTGCCCAGTGGATTACAATTAACACTTAACAATCCAGTTTGGACACGAGTCAAATTTCAGTAATATCAAAAACATTGTTTTGGGGTGCCCAGGTAGTTCAGCTAGTTAAGCGTCCAACTCTTGATTTCGGCTCAGGTCATGATCGCAGAGTCCTGAGGTCAAGCCCCACATCAGGCTCTGCATCAGGGAATCTGCTTCTCTCATTCTCCCTCTGCCCCTGCTCTCACTCTCTCTCTGTCAAATAAATAAGTCTTTTTTTTTATACTTATTTACATACTTACTTTTACTGGTATTCATTATTTATCCATGTAAATTCATATTTTTCTTTGCATGTCACACAATTTTATGTTAAAAACTGGGCATTTTAAACAATGTAATATGGAAATTCTGGAAATCAGATATTTCATCCTTCCCCAGGGCTTATCACTGCTTTTTGAGGGGAGGGATTTTTTTTTTTTTTTTTTAGATTTTATTTAGTTATTTGATAGAGAGGCAGTAAGGAACAAGCAGAGGGAGCAACAGGTAGAGGGAAAAGCAAGCTCCCCTTGAGCACAGAGACTGATATGAAGGTCGATCTCAGTACCCTGGCATCATGACCTGAGATGAAGGCAGACACAACTGACTGAGCCACCCAGGCACCCCAGACTTATTTTCTTTACTGAATTAAAATTATACTATGTATAAAATAATAGTGTATACACAGATTATATGTCACTGTTGTTTTACTTATTGCCTTTCCTGAACTAATTCTATAAAGTCTGTATTCTGTCTTGAGTATGGCACTGAAGCCTCTGCTCGTCAGTAAATGGACAGAAATTTCCTGAAATGCCTGGCACCAATAGTCCCAAGCCTTTCACAAGGTGTGTGTGTGTGTGTGTGTGTGTGTGTGTGTGTGTGTGTGTGTGTGTAACACATTTTCAGTATTCAGCCAGGCAGTTGGCAATTCCACCTTGGCCTTCATGAAGAGTCTGAAAATCAGATTGAGGTGAGAGGTGGTCTCAGGTCTTTCCTGAATGTAAAGACAGCCCTATCACTCATGTGGCCTTCCGGATTCTCAGGTATCTGATGGGGCTCTTCATAGCCCTTAGCACATCTCATTTCCCAGTTTTTCCTTTGAAGCTTTTGGTTAGTCTACTGTTTTCTCCACTGTTATCTGCCACTTCAAGTATCCATGAAGTTAACCAAATGCCTTTAATTTTTCAAGAACTGCTTCTGGGGAAAAGCCTTTTCATGTCAGGTGTACTCCAAGTCATGTCAAATAAAGACAGCCTTCTAAGCAGGGTCTGGTACAGACAGGCCAATAATGAAAATTCTCAGAAAATGAGGCTTTGAAGAAGCTTTAGGCCCATTCTGCCCCCTCTGGAGACTGCCAAGTTACTGGTTTTCACTGAAAAACGCAGGCTGTTATTTGTTAAAGCTACTGTGGAGCTGGAAAGGGTAAGATGAGAATAGGGTGAATTAAACCACCACAAAGCTCACTGTTCTTACCTAGATTCAGCTGGTTTTGTTTTGAATACATGCTTCCTGAGTTGGTGGACACTTTTGGTTGATTTCCAGAGTTCTTAAAAAATTTATCTTGACAAATTCTGCCAGTTTTGTCAATGATTTTATGGAGAAAAGATTTTCAAAGGTTTAAACTGCCATTTTTTACTGATGTCACTGTGGCAAATAATGCTGGAATTCAATTTTATAATCCTTACTGAAATTTACTATGTCTCTAGCCTAAGAGCTTGCCATTTTACTCTTAGTAATACCACTGTGAAATAGCAGGCATGTTAAAGACTATCCACAGCATATAATTCAGAAGAACAAACCCCAGAAATTAAAATATCCAACAGAATAAACAAATTATGATGTACAAGGGAATACTTCTCCACAGTAAAAATGAATGAATCACAACTGTATAAATTCATATGGATAAATCCTCATAATATGATTTTAAATGGAGGGAAGTAAATCTGAGGAATAATATACTTTATAATAAGGTTCCATTTTTACAACAGTCACAACATATGATTAAAACTATTAAGGAAAGGAAAAGAAATAATTTTAAAAATACAAGAGATTAATGATTATTTGAGAGTCAGATATAAAAGAAGTACTAAGAGAACTTTAACAGTGTTAGCAAAGTATTATTTCTTAAATTGGATGAAAGGCTCATAGGTGTATAGTTTATCATTATAGTTTGTAAGTTATTAGTGTAATTTGTCATTTTATATGTATTAAATATTTTATAGTAATAAAAAGAGAGGATCTAGACCATTTGAAAGAGATGGCTTTAAACTTTTATTTTCCCCCTTACATATCTGTGCTGTATCTACAGGAAATTCCTTATAGAGTAGCTGAAAAAGAACAGAGTTATGAGATTTACAGGCTTTGCCATTTATTACACTGTGTACAGGATCTTAAAAAGTTACTTGATGTCTCTGAGCTGGAAGGGTGGTACTTCCTTCGAAGGCCATTGTGAGAATTATGACAAATTACATGTAAACTGCCTAGCCAGGAGTAAGTACTCAATGAATAGCAGGTCTTATTAGCAACAAAACATTACAATATCCATTTAAACATTAAAGAAATCCACCCATCATTCAGATAATCAAGTGGGGTTTTTTTTGACAAAAATTTCCACAAACTAAAGCAATTTTTATTTTTATGATGATGTTATAGCATTACTAAAATAGCATCAAAATGAATCCTCATAGAAAACCTTGGTAGGTGCTGAATCATTTTTTTCCCCAGCCTACTGAGTTATAAATGACAAAATTTGCATATACTTAAGGTATACAACATGACATTTTACACCATTTTTATTTTTTATTATTTTTTTTAAAGATTTTATTTATTTGACAGAGAGAAACACAGTGAGAGAGGGAACACAAGCAGGGGGAGTGAGAGAGGGAGAAGCAGGCTTCCCACCAAGCAGGGAGCCCGATGTGGGGCTCGATCCTGGGTCTCCAGGATCATGACCTGAGCCGAAGGCAGTCGCCCAACCAACTGAGCCACCCAGGTGCCCCTTTACACCATTTTTAAACCAAGTATTTGTAACTTGAAAAAATACTCTCTTAGAGTTATATCTATTTGTAGACATAATTTCTTAAATGTCTTGTAGAAAATAAAACCATTTTGAGATAAGTATTCTTCCAATTATAGTTTCCACTATACCTAACATTTCAGCATTTTCAGAATATTTGTGTTCCTTAGTACTAGAATCTGAGAAATGGCCAATTTGGACATCTACTGATTCCAGAAATTTCCACTTGTGTGAGTGTTTTATACATGAAGATACACATGTACATATTGTTAAAAAACCTACAAAAACTTGAAAGTCCCAATAATTTCCACTGAATTCTACTGGGCATGTCATTTCTTTGTAAATACACCAATTTACTGCTATAGTTTCCTACCCATGGTCTATTTAACCATTAAAATGAAACCCACTTCCTGTGCCTGGTTTATTGTCCTAATTCCTTCAGACCATCAGTACCCCCAGATGAATAATGGCCAGAACCTGTCAACAGTTAGGGATGCTGTGATGAAGTTCAGCATTAGGCAAAAATTCCAGATAATCAAATTTGTCCTCAGCATTTCCCTTTCTCATATACACTTCTTATCTCCTAGGTCCCCATTCTCTATGAGTTCCGTGACTTAACCTCCAGCTGTCTCTCACTTTACAGTTTAGCACTCCATTCAGGTCCACCCCATTTGAAATAAAGCTCTTAATTATTCACTGTTTTCCAGGCAAAATTACTGCAGTGTTACAAAATATAGAATATACCAATGTTGTCTCATTAAGTTATATTGATTTACTAGGACAATGAGGTAGAACATATAAGAAATGAATGTAGATGCTGAAAACCAAAAATGAACCACTGAAGTTTTTTTTTTACATCTCTTATCAGAGGTTAACTTACCAGTGTCCTCAAATAAGCTTCCCTGTTTTCTTCATAGATCTGAATGAAGTGATGACTTCATTCAGGCCTTTAGGGTTAATGGTCCTGGCCAGTAAGTATACAGCCCTGTCTATTGGAGTCTGGGACAGGTAGACACTGAGTGACATTTTTGATTAGCTAGAAGTCCTTAAACAAGGTTCTCTTAATGTATTAGTTATTCACCGTTGCTGCAAATCATTTGTCACTGCTACCTTTCCCATATGGCATTCCCATAGGCCTCTCCAAACTATTTGCAACCCTGGGCTCAGAAAGATAAACCAGCTGCAGTATCTCAAATATTCACCAAAATAAGTTGAAATTAGTTTTAAAATACCTACTATTTGGTATGCCATAGTATGTATATTTGAGAATTGGATCTAATTTTCATTTGCAAATAGCTCAGAATATCAGCACCATGTACAACCTTCAACATTATAAATTCCACTCTGGTGATTTTGCAGAATAAGAAACTGAAGCCCTGAGTGAGAAGTTAAGTGATTTGCCACCAATGACATATTTAAGTAGCAGAGTTTGGACTAAGATTTCTTGATTTTTAGGCTGGTTCTTTTTCTCTATTCTTCTCTCTTTTTAACCATACCTGCTGATTTGTCAACCAAGGGAGAAAACGGTTTGCATGAATTCTTGTTCTTAACATAAATAGGCAATGTTAGTACAGCTGGTGGTCACCATGTCCATGCTGTATGTTGTTGACACTCTGTTTGTAATTGGCTATTTTAAGTAACTACCTCCTAAAGAAAAAGAATTAGGCTTTTGTTCAATACCTTTCATATATACATTTGGCAATTCTGCATTCTGTGAAGCTAATAACAATGATGATTTTGAGTTTAACGTGTAGGCATTCTACTTGAGAATTTTTCTGAATTATTGATTAAACTCCCAAAAAATCAGAACAATTAGAATCTGTGCATGCTAACATAATCATTTTCTTTGTTATTAAGTGGCTCTGTGCCAGCATTATCTTTTACAAATTAAAATACTATGGCTTAGCTGTTGTATTTTTTTAATTCTTTTGAAAATAAGACCTTCAAAGATCATTCTTTTAAAATGTCAATTTATTCCAATTTTACAAGTGTTGTTCTCAAACAGAATAATTATTGCCAAAAGTGCTACCAGGAGACAGCCAAAACCTCTCCATAAGGCTGATTCCTTTCCTCTTTCCAGTACTTCATTACCAAAGATAAAGACCTAGTAGTACGCACCACGTTAATGACCACATAAATCCCCTGAAATGAGCAATTAATGTTCTGATGTTAATCAACTACACATAATTGTGCATATATATTTTTAAAATATAGTTCACCTTTTCAAAATTATATTTCTATTAATTCTGACTTCTTAAAGAGTTAAAGTAAAGGCTTCTGGGAAGATAATATATTGTAAAGTGCACTTTCCCACCCTGCATTTTTTTTTTTTAACCACAAGTGGAACAGTTAGGTGTAACTGAATCAAAATTTAAAATCAAAATCCTAATTAGATTTTACTTTAGATTAACAAAACTTGTGGTGCCTATGTTGTTCACATTAATTTCTCCTGTCCCTAAAATTGCTAAAAATACCAAATCAAACACCATCCAGATTTCCTTATGAAGTGTGTCAACTAGTACATTAAAAAGTCATGTTAGCACCAACAAAGTTTATAGGGGCAACTGCATTCAAGACGCACATGGCATACCTTTAAATAGCGCTGTTAAAATATCAAATAAAATGTCAACGTCTGTCAGGTCTTTGGCTTTTATAAATTGTTTAGACTGAGAAACGCTGGGGTTTAGACATTGTTCTTTTCATATGATGTAGAAAAGAAGAGACCGTAAAAAGAAAAGAACAATAAAGCGTAGATCATTTTTGAAGTTCTTTCATGGAAAAACATACCCTGGATCATTACCCGTCTAATCAACAATTTCCTTCTTCCTCCCAATCCTTCCTGTCTGGTATTTACCTTTCTCCCCCACCCCTCCCCTCCCCTCTCTCTGGGTGGTATTCTGAGCTTATACATAGTATTCAGTAATCATATTTTTTAAATTGCTTCAAAAGAGAATCCCGGGAGGACATGACAGGCATGTATATACTGGGTATTTTTAACCTGGACCATAGCTTTACTCACCATTTCTGTGCTCTTAAAAACACTAGAATGCCCTGACCACAGTTTCCCCAAGGAGAGGAAGGCCTTGTGAGCAAAATCAGTACTACCTACTACAGACTAGTTATTATCACACCTTAGTGGCCATCTTCCTGCCCTCTTTCCTCCACCCCTTTCCTTTTATTAGCACACCACACTCTCCACAATTCCCAAACAACAACATCACTGTTTCAGCTTCTTCTCTGGATTTCCCACACTTAATGCAACCCAGACCTCACCTTCAGCTCTCCTGAGGCTACTTTGGAAGCCAGCTCGATGACACAGCCAACAGCCATGCGTGCAGCACCGGACGAGTGCAGCTCATTCCAAATGGTGTCACTGTCCACCTGAGCAAACAGTCAGCACAGCCCAAAAGGAAGAGAGAGGGAAAATAAGAAGGAGAACGAATAGATGGAACAGGAAGGGGGGTGAGGGGAGAAGGGGGAGAAGGGAAGAGAGAAAGAAAGCAAATTTGTGAGGAAGGGCTGGCAGGGTAACAGCCTAGGTATAATAACATTAGTCTTCCATCCTGGCCAGCTGAAAAGACCTTCTGGACACGGCTTTGCTTATACTTTTTCTCTATACTGACTTCTCCAATGGAAATACATTCTTGCCATGCCTCACTGACATTCCCTGTTTAGATTTCTCATTACCAACAACATTACATAGGCTGGATCTGGCGTAGTTACAGGCCTGCTAGAAACCAGGCCCCAGTAGTAGATAGAGTAAAAGCTAAGAGCACTTAGCTATACATAAAAATCGGATTTGCAAGTGCTAGAGGGGAAAAAATTCAAGTACCTTTCTGGCTGCAGGTTTACAGGGAGCCAAAGACAATTATTGGGCAAGTAGTAGTAGCAGTCAGTAAGTAGGAAGTAGCAATGACAGTTCAGGTTCTCCAGCTAAATGGAAGGAGTATGTGGTCCTCACATTTAAAACATTCACCACATTCAACTGCAAGGACCAATATGACCTTCAAAGTAGAAATTTCTAACATTTAGTAGTTTAGCAGCTGGTCTTAATGTAGGTTGGTATTAAAATTGGATAGGCCATTAAAATACATGGTTGCTTCTATAAAGAGAACATTCTTATAAAAACAGAGGATAAATCAATATTCTTAACTTACCTTTATAAAATGTTATTTACTCTTTTTCATGCATGCAGTTAAGACAACATATAACATGGACAAGAAAAGTATAACAACAGTGGTCTATGATGATCATATGTTACATATTTTTATGTATAAAATAATTCTTAATATAAAAAAACAGAATCCAAAGGTAGAAGTCTCTAAATTTATGACACATAAATTACTTAAAGCACTAGGAAATGTAATAAAAAATTTGTGACCGTGCAAAAAGCAGGACTTTTCAAACGGATAAAAGAAGGGAAATCCCACACAAAATGAAGTTGGTTTTTTTTTCTTTTTTTAAGAATTAAGTTAAAGAGGGTGCCTGGGTGGCTCAGTGGGTTAAGCCTCTGCCTTCAGCTCAGGTCATGATCTCAGGGTCCTGGGATCGAGGCCCACATCAGGCTCTCTTCTCAGCGGGGAGCCTGCTTCCCCCTCTCTTTCTCTGCCTGTCTCTCTGCCTACTTGTGATCTCTCTCTCTGTCAAATAAATAAATAAAATCTTTTTTTTAAAGAAGAGTTGTCATTATTTAAAAAAAAATAAGTTAAAGAGGCCTAATGACATGGAACAAATACAATAAATAACAATTATACATATTCACAATGCACTAAGCAGTTTCCTAAGCATTTTAACATGCCTTTTCTCATGAGATCCTTACCAACTTAAATTCTGTCAGAATCAATGAATAAGTAATAAATGAGAACAGAAAATAAATACATAAATAGAAAATTAAGATCTTTTCAACAACAGTAAAGTGGTAAAGAGAGAAGATTCTGAATCGAATTGTCAGGGTGAAATTACAGCTTCACTGCTAAAATCTGAATGATGGTGGGCAATTAATTAATTAATGTCTCTCTGCTTTGGTTCCCTTACCTATGACACAGCAACTTTTTAAAGTACCATCTGCACATGATTTTAGTGAGGATTAAATGAAAAAGTGACAAGCTAATCTTAGCTACTACTATTTAGGCTACTATTATACCCATTTTATAATGCCTTACACAGAGTGGAGGCCTTTTAAGTGTTTACTAAATGAGCACACTGTGGCTTTAAGAGGCTACTCGGCTGGCCTGAGGACCTTAAAACAGATCCCTAACTCTGATATCACATGTCTCTCTGCCACAATCCTAAGGTACCTTCTAAGAACATAAAGCCCTTGTCATAGTCAACCTCATCATGGTCAACACTACCAGTTAAAAAATAAAGGAATCATCAAATGGACACTAGAACCTAATCATCTGCCCTCCAAATTAAGTTTTACACTTACTGAACAATATAAGCACTTATTTGAGCTTCAGACAGACATATCCTTGAGGAAGATGGTTGCTCAAGTTGAAAAATGAACACCAACATTTATATTGTGTTGCAGTTTTTTAGCCAATTTTCAACTATTACAGAGCTATAGGTATGATAGAAAATCCTCATTAATCAGATTTAAAATTATTGGGAAGACAAGCAAACATAAATCAATAAATCCCAAAGGCTTAATGGGTGAGTCATTGTTACGTAGTAGGTACCTAACAAATGTTAGGAGTAGTTGGGCATTTTCTAATTTGTCTTCCATTATATTAGAGCAGTAGTTCTCAATGGGGGTGGTTTTGCCCACCACCTCCTCCCCTCAGGGGCCATGTGGGAATTTCTGTAGAAATTTTTGGCTGTCAACACTGAAGGAGCAGGTAAGCTTCTAGCCTCTGTTGGGTAGAAGCCAGGAAAGCTGCTACAGTGCAATAGAACAATACACAAAAGAAATGTCTTGCCCAAAATGTCAATGCCAAGGTTGAGAAATCCGGCCCTAGAAACATTGTGACCCTATAAATAACAGTGCTACCTTCTTCACACTGGCTGCTAAAAATCTCAAAGTAAAATTTGTGGTCCTTGTCCAGTAAAAATAGTAGCTACTAGAACACACACTTTATATGCTAATCTCAGTCCTAGATCACTGTATTTTCACTTTTGCATGATGACATCTACTCTGAATACAACACACACACGCACAGACACACACATGCACACACACACACACGCTTCATGTTTGTTTTGAAAGCTGCTTTAAATCTTTTATGGAATATGGCAAGAATAAAAGGAAAATATAGAGAAAGAAAGATTAAGAAGAAAAAAGCAGAAACAGAAAGCCCAGAGAGGATGCAGAGAAGAGGAGAGAGAGAGGTAGTAGGCAGAAAATAGCTTTATATTTTCATTGTTAACTTTTTAAAGTTGTGTTTTCTCTCTTGCCTTTTCTTTGGAATACAACCAAAAATGATTTTTTACCAATGTTGTTCTTTTCCTAAATTTATCCAAATAATTCTGTCACCTGAACAGAACTGACACTAATATAAACTTATATTAAAGGGTTGTTCTGTCCTTTTCAGTTTCTTCAGTTTCACAAATGGTAGTGATAGAGCCAGGAAACACCTTTCCCAGGTCTTCCCCTTCTTTTGCTTCAATCTCAACTTATTTTTTCCTAATATATCCAAGAAAGGGATGGCGATTTCTTTCAATGATTTCAAAAAAGAAATGATTATATAATGCCAGTGGCAAAATAAAAGATCAAGGACATCCTAAGATTACAGGCATCTATACCAAAAAAAAAAGAAAGAAAAAAAAAAGAAAAGAAAAGAAAAAAAAGAAACAGACAAGTTCAACCTATTAAAAGTCAAGTCCTGGGGCACCTGGGTGGCTCATTCATTAAGTGTCTGCCTTCAGCTTGGGTCAGGATCCCGGAGTCCCAGGATTGAGCCTTGCATTGAACCCGCATTGAGCTCTGCATCAGGCCCCCTGCTCAGCGGGAAGCCTGCTTCTCCCTCTCTAACTCCCCCTGCTTGTGTTCCCTCTCTAGCTGTGTTACTCTCTGTAAAATAAATAAAATCTTTAAAAAAAAAAAGTAAAGTCCTTGAGAAAAGTTTGTTGATGAGCATGTTGGGTTTGTCCCTGCACACATGTAAGGATGGGAGTACATGGATAGACTGCTGCCTTTGAGTGTCCATAATTCATTTTGTTTAGTAGAAATATCTAAGTTCTATTTGTCTATATATCCACACTTTCAAATGTTTGCTTCCTTTGAAACAGATTCTGAGTATCTGAGGGCTGGGTACAATATTTCAAAAAACACTGCTTTCACGGTTTCTTTTTACTCCACTCTGAATTAGAAGCATGGATTAAAATGACCAAAATCCACAGTCAGGATTTTGCAAGGAATCAAGATGCTTCCTGAGTGCCACTCCCTCCCTTATTCAGAAGCCTCTCTGCATGTGCATATCCTTCCAGTAACCACTTAAGTGCTTTCAGTTTTTTCCTTTTTCAAAAAATTGTTTACTCTGAAAATGACCACATAAAAATGAAGAGCAAAATAAAAGTGTGACACACAGTGCACAAAATAATCAGAGTTCTAAGTAAGCCAACTCTCCCAAAGCTCTATCACTGAATAGTATACAGAATTTGTGGTTTTGAAAATAGCAATAACAACAGCAAGCTTGCTCAGATCTGCAGCAGCTATAATTTAAATATTAACCAAAGTATGAAGAAATTCCCTGGTGTTAAGGGGTATACTGGTGACCCTTTATATAAACAAATAGAATCCATGAGCAGGAAAAAGTACAAAAAAATAGCTTAGTGGCACATCTGGGTGGCTCAGTTGTTAAGCATCTGCCTTCGGCTTGGGTCATAATCCCAGAGTCCCACGATCGAGCCTTGCATTGGGCTCCCTGCTCAGTCAGAGGCCTGATTCTCCCTCTCTCACTCCCATTGCTTATGTTCCCTATAGGCATTTAAAAATGTAGCCTCATTTTTCTGACACATCTGCCCTAATAAAAAATGCTGAATAAATAATTAGTTAACTGTGAGGGAGTGGATTGGAGCTAAGGTTACAAGGCAGGCAAGTAACCTGAACAGTCTAATATAGGGGTAAATGGATTCTTGTAAAAAGGAAAGAGAAAATAAACCAGAAGAAATATTAAAGACATAATGACTGAGAACTTCTCAAAAACAGTGAAACCACAGATCCAAAATATTCAGAGCATAACGAGAAAAAAAATGCCATCAATTCAGTTATACAAACAGACAAAACTATACCTAGCACATCACAGTCAAATTGCTAAAATCTAAAAAAAAAAAAAAAAAAAAAAAAAAAAAAAAAAAAAAAAAAAAAAAAAAAAAAAAAAAAAAAAAAAAAAAAAAAAAAAAAAAAAGCTTAAAGGCAGCAGAAGGACAGGAATTTTGGCAGATTTCTTAGCAGCAACTATTTAAACTAGAAGACAATGGAGTGGCATCTTTAAAGTTTTCAAAGGAAAAAAATGTCAAACAGATTTCTATACTATTCCCACCAATAGTGTAGGAATTTGAGAAGCAGGTCATAGGGGGTAGGGAGGGGAAAAAAAAAAACAAGATGGGACCAGGGAGGGAGACAAACCATAGGAGACTCTTAATCTCAGGAAGCAAACTGAGGGTTGCTGGGGGTCAGGGAAAGGGATAGGGAGGCTGGGTTATGGAAAAAATAAAAATAAATTAAAAAAAAATCAAAATCAGAATTCTATACTAACAAAAATATCTTCAAAAATATCTCTAAAAGGTGAAATGAAGATTTTTCAGAAAAGTAACTGCTGAAGTATTATACTTCCATCAGACCTGAGTTACAAAAAATGGTAAAGAAAATCACTGAGGAAATGAAGGGTGTTAAAAATGATAATAATGAAGGCATTCATATAAAAGAGACCTTTTTTCTTATTTTTATCCCTTTAAAACACTGACTATCTAAAGCAAAAATAATAATTTTATTGAGGGGTTTATGGCATATGTAAAAACCAGATGTATCACAACAAAGTATGTACAATGGAAGGAGAGGACACAAATAAACTGCTATAGGATTTTCATATTACATACGAAGTAGTATGATATCAGCTGAAGGCTGACTCTGATATGTATTAACAGGTATAAATGTTAGAGAAACTACTAAAAATATACATTAAAAAAAACTAACAAGCCAATAGTGGAAATTAAAGACAAAATTTTTAAAAATATTCAATCCAAAGGAAAGCAGAAAAAGAATAAAACAAATAACAGAATGGTCCATTTAAATTCAACCATAGCAAAAATCCGTGGTCTAGGGGCGCCTGAGTGGCTCAGTTGGTTAAGCGACTGCTTTCGGCTCAGATCATGATCCTGGAGACCCGGGATCGAGCCTCACATCAGGCTTCCCGCTCAGCGGGAAGCCTGCTTTTCCCTCTCTCAGTCCCTCTGCTTGTGTTCCCTCTCTCGCTGTGTTTCTCTCTGTCAAATAAATAAATAAAATCTTTAAAAAAAAAAAAATCCATGGTCTAGAATACTGTTACTCAAAACTGTTGTCTATTAGACCATAGTGGTCCCATTCCACAACAAGAAAAACAAAAGCAAACATTTAACAACTTCTATAGTAACTGTTTAGAATAATTTGATATCTGTTTAATCTAATAAGAATGAGTTTTTATTCTGTACATTTTTTGTATCTCATTTTTTGTAATTTTTAAAAAATATTTTACTTATTTGACAGAGAGAAACACAGCCAGAGAGGGAACACAAGCAGGGGGAGTGAGAGAGGGAGAAGCAGGCTTCCCGTCGAGCAGGGAGCCCAATGTGGGACTCGATCCCGGGTCTCCAGGATCATGACCTGAGCCGAAGGCAGTCACTTAACGACTGAGCCACTCAGGCGCCCCTGTAATTCTTTTTTATTGCATTTTATAAAAGTATCGCTCTATGATAGGGAATAAGAAGTAACAAAATCTTGTCCTTTGCCACAGAATCATTTAACAAGCACTGATTTCATACAGAAAGGACTCTCCTTCCAAATTGTACACAGAACTCTAGCTGAGTAAGAGAGGTAGAAAGAAAAGGTTAAGCCAGAAATAAAATTAGAAATGTATGTTAGGCAGGGTGCCTGGGTGGCTCAGTCGGTTGAGCAACTGACACTTGCTAGCAGCTTAGGTCATGATCTCACGGTCATGGAATTGAACCCACATTAGGCTCAGTCAGTGGGAGGTCTACTGGAGAAAATCTTCTCTCTCCTAGTCTCTGTGTCCCTCCCCCAATTTGCATGTGTGCATGTACATGCATTCTCTAAAATAAATACTCTTTTTTAAAAAAGAAATTTGTGGGGCGCCTGAGTGGCTCAGTTGGTTAAGCAACTGCCTTCGGCTCAGGTCATGATCCCGGAGACCCGGGATCGAGCTCCACATCGGGCTCCCTGCTCGGCGGGAAGCCTGCTTCTCTCTCTCTCTCACTCCCCCTGCTTGTGTTCCCTCTCTAGCTGTGTTTCTCTCTGTCAAATAAAATTAAAAAAAAAAACTTAAAAAAAAGAAATTTGTGTTAGTTTTTTTTTTTAATTACTGCCCCCCCCAAAAGATTTTACTTGTTCACTTGAGAGACAGCGAGAGACCATGTGTGCCTTGGAGGAGGGAAACAGAGGTGGAGGTAGAGGGAGAAAAAAAATCTGAGGTTGACTTCCCACTGAGTGCAAACCCGACAAAGAGCTCAATCTCTCCATCCTGAGATCATGACCTGAGCCAAAACCAAGAGTCAGTTGCTTAACCAACTAAGTCACCCAAGCACCCCATGTTAGGAGTTTTATTAATAAATTATCCTGCATAAGATTAAGTCATACACTAAGAGAGAATGACTACCAATAATTTGTCTAATAATTCTACCAAGAGCTTGTACCTAAAGGCCTTCATAACTTCAGAATTCAGAGAAATTGTCAGGTTTTCTGATAAGCTTTTTTAACAGACATTCTAAGAAGGCAATCTTTGGACTCCTCCACCTTCTCCCATTATTTCAGGTGCTAGCTTTGGCAATAGTTTCATCAATGTTTGGTGCGATATCACTTTATCTATTTGGTTGACTTAGAGTTAGAGTAAGACCTTAAAATTACCGCTTACAAACTGTTCAAACTTGGACCAAGTTTATTAATCATGATCTAAATAAAAATGGAGATGAGCTCTAAGTAAATATGGAGATGATATCACCTTCATAGGATTATACTACCTTCATCATAGGATTATTATTAGCATTAAATTAGTCAATGCATGCCAAGTGCTTAATATCGTAAAACACAATAGTGAAAGCAGTAAGCTCTCAGTAAATGTTCACTGAGAAAAAAAAATCCCAGGGTTTTGGTTCCAACATTACTTTCTATTCTGCAGCACATCAAAAACAAAAATCATCTGTGATAATGCTGCAAGCCAGAAACTACTTCTAATCAGAAAGCTACATTTTTTTTTTTTTTGGCTGCATATGGATCTAGTTCAAGTGGAGTTTCCTGAATGAATGTTGGCCTTTTCCAAGCACATCTAGCATAGCTCAATCATTGGCACCCAAAACAAAGCTAATGCTCTGAAAAGCCACACATGATAGAAATTAAGCTACCTGTACTGTGAGTGGATGTGAAAGTATTTAAAAGGGAAAGAGAATGACTTAGAAGAAAAGGAATTTAGGCACAGTCTCCTTTGTATAATCTAAACACAGCTTGTTGATTCTTTTCGGAAATATTCCCAGAGTTAAATATAATACTAGTTTGCCCATTAACAGAACAGGTTTCATATGCACTGTGCATGGTTAATGTGGTACATGATTCTTCTACAGATGCCTTGAGTATTTCATCCTGAAAGCTGGGAACTAAAAATCCTCAGCCAATACCAAGCAGTTGAGTAAGCAGCTGCTGTTATGCTATGCTGCTGCTTGGGCCATGGGGCATTTCTGAATAATTGAGTTTAAGCTTAAATAATGATCAGATGCCCATAGAAACCTCCTGAGAGACAGCAGATTCAACAACAACAACAACAACAAAAGAGGTTTTCATCACAGTACTGATTCTATGCCATTTTAGGCACACTGTATAAAATTAAAACTATGAGAGAAATTAAGCATCTTTTTACTTTTGCATTACAACAGGTAAAGTATATCATTTAAATTAATCATCCATTGTGGATCAGCTACTTTGCAGACAGTATCCCAACTGGGTAACTTAGAAATTATCTAATATTTTTTAAATCACTGAAATCATTTCAGCTTGATTTAATTTCTGAGAAACTTTAGTTTTAATTTTTCTGCATAGCTTATTCTGTTTTAAGCTCACTACAGTATGTATAATGGCATCTATAAGCCAAATTCCTTATTTGTTTGTTTTAGGCCATAGAATAATTACCTTTCTTCACTTAAGAGGTATCTGACTTCAGTATTTTTCTATCCTCAAGCCTCTACTCTTAGGGTCTAGAGCTGGATATTTCAGTATGTATTTTCTTTCCAGGAAGAGTAAAAGTGGGGATGGGAGTAGGAAAGATTCGGAAAGAGAAAAGCCTAGTTTGTTAGCAGATTCAGTGGAAGAGATAATAAAATCAAATTAATTACCCAAAGAAAGCATAAAGTAAGTATATCTGGTCAGTATCTAAAGAAAGATGTAGGAGACAGATTGGAGCACCAAGTAAGTGCTGGACACTGTCTTAAAACATTTTAGAAACATTATCTAATTTATTCCCCATGATAACCTAATAAAGATATTTTTAGTCACTTTTACAAAAGATAGTTTAGGTAACTCAAACAGTTGCACAGATAATAAGGTACAGAACTAGGATTTCAATCAAAGTCAACCATAGATATGGATATTCTTATGGATGGAACTGTGCTCCCCCAAAATTCAAGTGATAAAGACCTAACCCCAAAGTGACTGTATTTATACATAGAGCCTTTTAGAGAGGTAATGTGACTGGTATCCTTGTAAGCTGAGGAAGAGACCCAGTGATTGCATACAGAGAGAAAAAGTCATGTGAGGACTTTAAAAAACTGGCCATCTGCAAACCAGGGAGAGGGGCCTAAGGAGAAACCAATCCTGCCTACAACTTGATCCTGAATTTCTAATCTCTAGAACTATAAAAATACATATATATTTAAAACAACATTGAGTTGATATTGCTGTCAAGGATAGAATAAAGGCACATATTTTTCTACTCTGAGTATTAGCATCTCAAGAAAAAAGGGGGGATGATTATTCAAAAAGTTAGGTTTTTTTTAAGTAGCTGTTTTTGTTTTGTTTGTTTTGTGTGTTTCTTTTCTGTTCTCTCTGGATTTCTTTGCATTATAGGCTAGTTACATGATGTTCCAAATGCAGGATGACTGTTCCGAAGCTTGGAAAGCAATCAATTTTGCCTTCATCGGGGTATTTGAGTAATTGTTTAGGGACATCTAGCTGCTAGTAAACAACAATTTGTTGTCTAAGCTACCCAGTCAGTGATATCTTTTTATGGCAGGCCAAGCAAACAAATACAGATAGAAAGAGCTTAAAAAAAGATTTTTTATATTCTGTGTTCTACAGATTTTTTCTTAATGATATATAATGAGAGCTGGTGTTAAGTGCCATTAGGGCAGGGCTATGAGTATCATCAGGTTCTGACACATAACAGATCCTTAATAAGTAAGTATCAAGAGAATCAATTAATGAATGAAAAAAAGTTAACTCTATGTAATATGTTTATTTTTTCAATTTAATTTTTTTTATTTTTTCAGTGTTTCAAGATTCATTGTTTATGCACTACACCCAGTGCTCCATGCAATACATGCCCTCCTTAATACCCACCACCAGCCTTATCCATCCCCTCACCCACTCCGTTCCAAAACCCCCAGTTTGTTTCTCAGAGTCCACAGTCTCTCATGCTTCATCTCCCCCTCTGATTTACCCCAATTCACTTTTCCTTTCTTTCTCCTAATGTCCTCCACATTATTCCTTATGCTCCAGTGAAACCTGGACCAGATGGACCTCATAGATATATACAGAACATTCCACCCTAAAACAACAGAATACTCATTCTTCTCGAGCACACATGGAACTTTCTCCAGAACAGAACACATACTGGGTCACAAATCAGGGCTCAACCAATATCAAAAGTTTGAGATTATTCCCTACATATTCTCAAACCACAATGCTTTGAAACTGGAACTCAACCACAGAAAAAGTCTGGAAGGAATTCAAACACTTGGAAGCTAAAGACTATCCTGTTCAAGAATATTTGGATCAACCAGGAAATCAAAGAAGAACTTAAACATTTCATGGAAATCAATGAGAATGAAGATACATCAATCCAAAACCTATGGGATACAGCAAAGGCAGTCCTAAGGAGGAAATACATAGCCATCCAAGCCTCACTCAAAAAAATTGAAAAATCCCAAATACACCAACTCCCTTTACAACTTAAAGAACTGGAAAATCAACAAAAAATTAAGCCAACCCCACACACAAGAAGGGAAATAATTAAGTTAGAGCAGAAATCAGTGAGTTAGAAACTAGAGATATAGTAGAACACATCAACAAAACTAGAAGCTGGTTGTTTGAAAGAATTAATAAGATCAATAAACCACTGGCCAAACTAATCCAAAAAAAGGAGAGGACCCAAATTAATAAAATTATGAATGAAAGGGGAGAGATCATGATTAACATCAAGGAATAGAAACAATCATCAGAAATTATTATCAACAGTTATACGCCACTAAGTTAAACAACCTAGAAGAAATGGATGAATTCCTAGAAATCTATAAACTTCCAAGACTGAAACAGGAAAATACTGACAACCTGAATAGACCAATATCTAGTAACAAGATTAAAGCAGTGATCAAAAACTTCCCCCAAAACAAGAGCCCAGAACCTGAAGGATTCCCTGGGGAATTCTAACAAACATTCAAAGAAGAAATAATACCTATTCTCCTGAAGCTATTTCAAAAAATAGAAACAGAAGGTAAACTTCTAGACTCTTTCTATGAAGCCAGCATTACCTTGTTCCCCAAACCAGGCGAAGACCCCCTCAAAAAGGTGTATTTCAAGCCAATTTCTCTGATGAATATGGATGCCAAGATCCTCAACAAGAGTCCAGCTAAAAGGATCCAACAGTACATTAAAAAGATTGACCATGCCAGATGGGATTTATCCCTGGGATGCAATGGTGGTTCAACATTCCCAAATCAATCTATGTAGTACATTTCTTGACAGGGTTTGACTATGGCTAAAAAATCTAATATGTGAAAATCCCCTCCCCATTGAAATCCTGCATTAATAACATCATTAATTTAGTGAAGAACACTTCTCTCTTCAGTTAGCACCACACCTAGATTTATAGCTTTCATTTGCTAGCAATAGGTGCCTCCTTTCTCTGGCTTGACAACTAGCAATATCTGGGGTGCCCCTAGTGCCCCAGATCTCTGTTGTCATGGTTCACCCCTGGTCCTCATAGAAGTTTCCATGTCTTATAACTACTTGCCCCAAAGGAGACAAAACTATCCGTGCAACTATTTTTTTTTTTAACATTTATTTTTGAGAGAGAAAGAGAGAGACACAGAGAGTGTGCACATGGCAGGAGGAGGGGCAAAGGGAGGAGAAGAGGATATCAAGCAGACTCCCTGCTGAATGCAGAGCCCAATTCAGGGCTCACAGTTGAGTGGCCCTGAGATCATGACTGAGCCAAAATCAAGAGCTGAACACTCAACCAACTGAGCCACCCAGGCGCCCCATCCCTATAAGTCTTAATCAATCAGATGTTCAATGTCAAACTAATTGTAGCCTACTATCTGATTCTTCCAGGAAACTTGATTTTTTTTAACAAGTTGATTTAAATTTGGATAAAGTATTACCACATAGTAATGCTATATTTGATCCCCAAAAGAAATGATAAATCATGTTTCATTAATCACCTCTACTTCAGAGGTAAATAAATGAAGGCCCAGGAAAATTAAATGATTTTCCCACTGTCACATAGGATCTTGTCACTCAAAGCGTGGTCTCTGGATCAGCAACACTGACATCCTATGTACGGGGTGTTTGTAAGAGATGCAGAATCTTAGGCCCCGTTCAGTTCTATTAAATTAGAATCTATATTTTAGAGTTAGATAAACATTCTAAAGCAGTGACAGTGTGGAGATATTTGAATCCAAATGTTCCAATGTCTAAATCAAGTTTTTCTGCCCATGTGCCTCATCACAAGGGCTTCTAAATATAGAAGCCTCCTTACTAGTCACCCTAAAGTGCCATGATTTTTTTTAAAGATTTTGTTTATTTATTTGACATAGAGATAAATAGTGAGATCAGGAACACAAGCAGGGGGAGAGGGAGAAGCAAGCTTCCCACCAAGCAGGGAGCCTGATGTGGAGCTCAATCCCAGAACCCTGGGATCATGACCTGGGCCAAAGACAGATGCGTAATGACTGAGACCCAGGAGCCCCAAGTGCCGTGATTCTCATGGGAAAACATTAGTTAGGTAGTATGATGTCAGATGAGACCTGGAGGTTTTAGGACTTTGAAGAAGCTTTCATTCACCTTGAGGTAGCAGCTTATTTATTCTCTACAAAACAAGACCTAATTAGGGACACTCATCAGAGTGGAGTAGTGGTCATTCTCTACACACAGCTGCCACTAATAACCTACCTCTTCACATTTGCTTCTCACAATAATGCAATGAGAGAGGCCTGGCCGTCCCCATTTTAAAGATGAAAAGGGGCATCTGGGTGGCTCAGTTGGTTAAGCATCCAACTCTTGATTTCGGCTCAGGTCATGAGATCGAGCCCCATGTCAGTCTCTGGGCTCAAGAGTGGAGCCTGCTTTAAGATTCTCTGTCTCCCTTTCTGCCACTCATGCATGTACTCTCTCTACCCCCTGCAAAACAAACAAACAAAAAAACAAACAAAAAACTGAGAGGCTAAGATAAGTCAAATAATTACTAAAAGAGAGTCTGCATTGCTGATTTCTCTGACCTCTGGCTCCAGGTCTGGACAGAAGAACATATCCCCTAAAATCATAAAACCACTCAGGGTGAATTCTGCCATTATTTAGGTAGCAATACTTCAAAAACTCTTGAGAGCCCTCTATAACACTAGGTGACTTTCACTTTTTCCTCCCATAGGATAATGTTGAGAGTCATATTTTTGGGCTGAGGACCTACGGTATTCTTTATTGTATTATTTGGTTGGCTCTGCAGCCTTTAACTATGTCCAGTCTCCCTTCTCCCATAGGATACAACATGCCAGTTCTTTGAATGTATATATTCATATGATGTCAGATGTTCTGCTGAAATCTTGAGACTTTTGAAATGGAGCTGGGATTGATTTATGATGACAATGGGTGGGTGAACCCACATGCTTTCTCTCTTTTGTTCAACACTGGGAGGAAGACATGAATGACAGCCCATTCCCTTGGGATCACTTGTAGGTTATAATGCCCACACCTTAGCTTCTTTAGTCATGGTGAGATGAAAAAGAAATAGAGTGGCTATAGGAAGGACCTTCAGATTCCAAGTAAAACCATGGATATGATGAATGAATACTGTGACCAATATTCCATATGGAAAGAAGGCGTGAACTATTAATGCAGCAGCTGGAGGAGACAAGGGGCATGCCATGTACATTAATGCTCTACCACAAACCCCCTTCCAGTATGATCAACTGCTTTCTGGCAGCCCTACTGACCTTGCATGTACAATTTCTAAGTCACTCTTCATCTTCAGAAAAATATCCCTTTGCTATTTATGTGCCAGTGGTTAAGTACAGAAACATATTTTTTGTGACAAAGTCTTGAGACTCTAAGGATTCTTAAGATACTAGTCAACTCAAGGATTTGCCAATAATATATCAATTTTTGTGCGTTATGTGATCAACCAAGGAATCTAAGAGTCCTTACTGCTGTTATTCACAGTAATCTGGTCAGTCCTACCAAGACTGAGTTAGAGATGGAGCCATGTAATACTATCTCAGTATTTTCCTAGTACTTCATTTAATCTGACAAACATACTGTGGAAAGGATATTTCATAATATACTAATGCTTGTAATCACTAGATAGTGCATGTTAGAACCCTGTTCCTACCAAGACATTTTAAATCTGATGCAGTACATATGTGAAATCAGATTCTAACTCTTCCCACAGTAGTTTGGTTCATGGCAGAGGTTTTTCACCATGCTATCTAGTTCAAATTAAAAAGCTGTGTAGAGGTTCATAATTTTTACCCCAAATAAATGATGTCTGAGTGCATGAATTTAATATTTCATAGGAATTACAATACAGAGAATGCTTTTGATAAAAGAAATAACTGTGCTTTCTTATGGCTAGGATTATTCTCATTTGGGAAATGAGTGTTGATAATCATATGAGATTGACATTATGGTGAGTTGTGAGTACACAGTATTGGGGTTAATAAATGGGAAATCAAGAGATCTCTTCTTCACCACCTACTAATTGTGTGACTTGAACAAGTTACTCCCCTCTCCGAGCACTAATTTCCTTTTCTGCAGAATAGGAAGCCACAGTTACATCTTAAGTAACAAGACTTCTGGGAATGCCATAAGGATTAAAAGATATGAGGTAGGTTATCACTGGAAGCTGCATGTAAGAATGGTTACTCTCTGATGTGAGACTGAATTAGTCCAGTTCTATGAGAACCAATAGGTATGCTTTAAAGGGTTCTCTGGTCCTGTTGAGGCCAGAACATCTCACCCAAGAGATCATCCCCTCATTAACTCAACCTTCAGATCAAAGTTAAGCATTATAATTTTAATTAGATGTTTAGAGTATAGCCCTGTATAGCTTAGCTGTAATTTTTTATTGATTCATCCCATTTAATATTGAAGACCCTGAGTATCACAAACAGAAAATTAATAGAAAAACAGCCCTAGACTTCAGACTCCAACAATTGTGTTTCTTGTGCTATATACAATTTGGTCATGAACAAAAGAGAAGTCATCATACTCTGCTTCATGCACTTATCTAATGGGATCCATAAATCAGTTACCCTGAATCTACCAGCTCCAATATATATCAGCAAGGACCAGCTAGAGATAACTGAGGACACAATATAATAGGATCTACTAAAAAGTAGCTAAAATGTACATGAAAAACCACTGGGAAATACAGCGCAAAAATGTCACAGCATTTGCAATATGCTTGAAAATGGGCAGGTTTTAGAGTATTGGATATAATTTTCAGCTGCACAATTTATATAGGAAACTATGTCCACATAATGTTCCCAGGGACTGAGAACCTCAAAGCACATAATGCTGCTAAGATCTGGAGCTACCCAGATGTCTCACAGCCACACCTTGGATAATTGTGCCCCACTTTCAAGCTCCTCCATACCTTCAAGGTCAGATCTTAAGATTAATATTTCAGGATCTCGAGGTGTGACTGAAAATCTACCACACCTCAATCCAGGAATCAAAAAGGAGACTAGAAATTCTGTGTGTTCTGGATAGAACAACCCTACCCACAAAGATGCTCACATCTTTATAGACAGGAGTGAAGATGGGGACCCAGAACTCTGAGTAGTCTTGACAAGCCTACTCTGGTGCCCCTATTATCCCTCCTTAAGTTAATCACAAGAAGCCAGGACTCCAAGACCATCCCTTACTCACCAGTGCTACGCTCCAAAAGGTAACATTTCCCATTAACTACCCTTTCTGTCCCCAGATTTCATACCATCTTCCTGCCTCACTTTCTTTTCTGTATAACATTCATCATTATGCACACATACTTGAAAAAATGCACGTTTATCTGTCTTCCATACAAGAATATAAGTTCCATCAGGATAGAATTTTTCTTCTGTTTTACTCATTGCTATACTTACAGTTCCTGGCTATAATAAGCAATCAGTAAGTATTTCTTATGCAAACAAATGAATAAATGAGTGCATGAATTCTGCCCTAAGTTGAGGTAGCCTCCAGAAGCTCTAAGTATACTAAGTCTAAAGCCAATTAGTATTGGGTATTTGACTTCTTTCATACTTGCTTTTTTTTTTTTAAATATTTTATTTATTTATTTGACAGAGAAACACAGGTAGAGAGGGAACACAGGCAGGGCGAGTGAGAGAGGGAGAAGCAGGCTTCCCTGCCGAGCAGGGAGCCTGATGCGGGGCTCAATCCCAGGACTCTGGGATCATGACCTGAGCCAAAGGCAGTCGCTTAACAAACTGAGCCACCCAGGCACCCCTCATACTTGCTTTTAATAGAATTGTTAGCTGACCCTGAATAGTACACTCACTAGCTCTCAAAATGAAGATATGATGCCTCTGTCAAAGAAAGCTAAGAAAGGAAGACTGTCTTGTACAAATATTTAATTAGAAAAATGACTTTGGATCTTGTTCAATGAAAAGACTAGATATTTTGCCTTCAGTCCATATCACCATGGACTCCCAGGTCTTTCTCACTGAAGTTGATGAAGATAAAAGGAGGAAGATTAACACAAAGTGGTAAGTATAATAAGGAATATGAGTGAGAACTGAAAAGAAAATAAAAAATGTAAAAGAAGAATATGCAGCTAGAGTTGTTCCATACTTAGCACACAGTCTTTCAATACCTATTTATTTAATAATTGAATGAATAATGTTGAAATGTCTAAAGGAGAAGCAATAGGTTAAGGGGAAAAAGGTAATCTCTTCAGCAGCAAAGAATTTCACTGTGTTCAGGCCTTGTTTTTATTGCTTTGAATGGAGACACTTTAAAATGGTACAGGATCATTTTAAAGAATATCTACATGTGTCCACAGTAAGTACTAAAGACCATATATGCCATATTATTTAGAATATGGTAAAAAATAAACCAAAGATTTTGGATGCATGTCATTCTCAAAGATAGTAGTCTTTTAATAGTATTCATTTAAAAATATGATTCAATATATGCTTTGTTGCTAAGGAAAGTTACTGTCTTCAAGTCCTTCTTTTTACTTATTATTTTCGATCTTAAAATAAGACCTTGGGGGCGCCTGGGTGGCTCAGTCATTAAGTGTCCACCTTTGACTCAGGTAATGTCCCAGGGTCCTGGGATCAAGCCCCACATCAGGGTCCTTGCTCAGCGGGAAGCCTGTTTCTCCCTCCCCCATGCTCCCTTCCTTTGTTCCCTTTCTCACTGTGTCTCTCTCTGTCAAATAAATAAATAAAATCTTAAAAAAAAAAAAAAGACCTTGTAGAATAGTAATGATGCTGCTTGCCTCCAAGTCAGGAGCTATAGGCTCTACCCAGGAGTTTGGAATGATTAAGACTGAAGGATCTGCCATGAACTGCTTGTCATGGCTCAAGCATTCAGTAAACTATATAAACTATGAACTGTATTTTAGTTTTAGTTTTGGATTTTGAAAGAAAATGATATGATATGAAAATTTAGAAATTATACTTTACTAGACTTTCTCTGTCAAAAAACTCAACAAAGGGGGCACCTGGGTGGGCTCAGTTGGTTAAGCAACTGCCTTCAGTTCAGGTCATGATCCCGGAGACCTGGGATGGAGCCCCGCATTGGGCTCCCTGCTTGAGAGGAATCCTGCTTCTCCCTCTCTCACTCCCCCTGCTTGTGTTCCCTCTCTAGCTGTGTTTCTCTCTGTCAAGTAAATAAATAAAAACTTAAAATAAAAAAAAAACCTCAACAAAGACAAATCCAATAATGTTGTATCAGTATTCTGTATTGGATATTAGTTTGTTATAGGGATAAATATGTGCATCAGGAAGTATCGAGGGTAGAAATATGGCAAATGAAAATATTAATGCAGTGTTTTCACATCAAAATGAAAAGGTAAGATGGGCCAGAATTTAGCTGCATTCCAAGCTGCACAACATAGAAGCTGACCAAAGATACCTTTTTTCTAAATAATTTTGTTTCCTTTCTTAACTCTAAATGTTCATCCAAACTCAGGCCTTACGTTTTTTTGACAGTCAGAAGTGGTAACCAGTAGATGATTGTATATTCAAATTTATTCAAGTACTTTTTAATTTCTCAGTTTTTGTTTCATAGAACTATAAATTTCTTGAATTCAAAGCTTAATGTTCATCAAATCCATTTACCTTTAGCAACAGGAGAGTCTTTAAGTTTCAATTTCTTTAGAGAAATAAAACTATAGACCACAGAAAAATTACAGAACAAGAAATTCCAGAAATGGATACATATTCTTCTTCTGTGCATTGATGTTACTTTGGTTGACAGCATTGCTCATATAGTTTTTATAGGTGTTGTGGTCCCAAGAATGTAAAAAACACATGTGTAAAGTGTTGATGATGGCATTCTTAAGATATCTCATGTTGACAATAGAAGACTTTTAACAGCTGTCTTATATTCATGTGTACTTTAAATAAGAAAATGAAAATGGAATTTCAAAATGTATCCTGTTATTTAGCCATAAAATCATAGCAATAGAAAGAATTTAATCACAAATGAGATACTACAGCTTGTATACTACAGATACAATTCATTTGGATTAAGGAGGAAATTAAGGTTTTCATTTCTAATTGTCCTCTTTCCTACAATGAACATTAGACACTTAAAGATTAGATACAATTTTACATTTTGTAGTAAACATAGTTATGTATATATGTTTATCTCTGTGGGAAGTGTCATTTATTTCTCTGCAACTATTACTGAGTAATACAATTAACATAAACTATGCAATATTGGAAAATTTCCTTTGTTATTTAGAAGGAATTTCTTAGCTTGCATAATATTTGGTACTGTATTTCCCACAGCTGGGCAACATGATCTTTTTGTGGAATCCACAACATGAAACAAAATTCTGAAACAATTCCATCAGGGAAACTTATCAGTTTTACTTTTTCCAGGTCCTATGCGGTATTCCTGCTAGTATTATTTGCACCTAGTTTAAAACAAAAATCCAAACAGGAGGAGGGGATATGGGGAAAAAACAGATCCTGAATCCTAGTGCATCCTCACTGTGCTGGAGGGAACAGGGCTGTGAAGCTTCTCTGATATCAGGAGTGCAGGAAATGAGGCACTGACTTGCAAGCCAGGTTTGAGCTGAGCATTAATACAAAGAAAATCAGCATTATCCTCATTACTGCATGTAAGAGACAGATGCCACACCCACCTCTTTCTGCAGATGTAACAACAGGCATTGTGCCTCTTTAGGATAACTGGGTGGGAACAGCACATAATGCATATACTTATGATAAAAGGAAGGGGTTCCTGACTCAATACCAAAACTTCAGAACATACATATTTTGGTATAAACATTAAATTTTGTTGTTGTTGTTGATTCAGGGGAAAAAATTCCTACTAATCAGCAACAATTTAGTGTGATTGTTAAAAATATGGTGTATAAGTTATTATGGCCGAAAGAATTAATGCCTGGATATGCCCCCCAAACACCCCTCCCACAGACTCATACAAATATGTTCATTCTTTATCATCTTGAAAATTTATTTAGCTTATGGCTACTTAAATAGTCCCTGACAATGCTCTTCTTCCTTTCTGTTCTGGAAGCCCCCTCCTCTATGTTCCCACAGCACATCTGTCCAAATTAGCACAATGAATAGGCTATAAGCAACTGAGAAAAGTGGTCTCATTAGTCTTCGCACTCCTGCACCTTATCTAATCACTGGCAAAAAGTCTTATTTTTCCTGCCCTTCACTCTTCATATGATGGCATATGTTATGCCTTCTAAATTACTGACTGCGTTTCAAAGACCACTCTAAATAGCAGGAGAAAAAAATGTATTAATCAAATATTTCTGTACACTGAATTTAACTGTATGTCCATAGATTTGGTCATAAAATAAATCATTTCCTGATATTATAATACAAATGAGAAAGTCAGAGAGGTCCTTTAAAAGACTTGCAATTAGAACTTTTTTTTTTACTGTTATTGGGGAAGATCCAATATAATGTAATGGGTAAAATAATACAAAGATACAAATGTAGTAGAAAACAGCAGACAATTTTCTTTTGAATGCGTACATAAAATATTTATAAATAAGTAAATTTTATATATCAGAAGGGAGAGCTTACATTTTAAATCTGAGGGAATGAAAGAAAACTTGAGACATTTCATCCAAACCTGCCTCCTGTACAATAAGTACAGTACTACATAACTGAAAATGTCTGCTGAAAACCTCAGGGCAACTGCAATGAGCCTTAAATTACCTCCCCATAACCACCTAATCCTTCTCCCCATTTCCCCCTCTCCAAAGCACAAAAATGACATCTCTAACCTCCACAGTGTGTCAGATATAGGAATAATCAAATAGAATATGGGCAGAATAAAAGTTTGTAATAAAAAGCCAGTTTCGTGTTCACAGATTGACTGAGTTGCTGCTGGAGAAGGTGCCTTGATTAAACCTCATAGAGCCTCATTTTTGGCACATCTTTGACTAGTTAGGCGGGCCCAGATTCTGCCCATGCTCAGCAATTCCTCATTCCTCCCAGGGAATTGTACTTCCTCTTCCACAGCTCCTCCTCCTCCAATTAAGGGTCTGACACTGCCCATTGACCACGTTTATTTTTCTGCCTTTTGGCACCAGGAGCTTGTCTGTTGTAGGATAAAAGTGGAATTCTCTGCTGTCTGCAGGGCTTTCCCCAGGGAACAGAGCATGAAACCCAAACTTATATATAAAATCATATCCTGTTTGCAAACATCATATTCCCTTTGCTTCTCACTAATCTGGTCCTGTAAACCCCAGCACAGCTTGAGAGCCCATTCCTCATCTAAACAAATGCCATAAGCTCCTTTATACTTTTACAACCATGTCAAAAAATAATATTGCCTGCCAATAGTGATGTGATTGGAGTTGCCTCCTCCGAGCCATAAAAGAAGTACAGAGTCTGTTATCAATTTCTCTAAGTGTATCAAGGGAATTATGGTTCGATTCAGTTCCAAGTTATAAATGACAACTCAAAAGCCGCAGAAGTGTTTGAAGCTGGGAGCTGATGACGACATTATCATAAAAGCCTGCTCGTCCTTGCTTTTGTGGTTTTTTTGTGGCCTATCAAGTGAAGAGGGAAAAATAAAGCTGAGAAATGATTTCAAGATTTCTTCACACAGCAGCAGGTCAGATGGCCAGAAAAATGATCACTATTTTTAGTGATATACCCTTACAAGTGAGTACTGAAGTGGTCCTGCACTGGCTTTTATGTCCAGAGTCCCTGGATGACTAAGTCCTGGGATTTGGTAAAATGCTCTCTGCAACTGATGTATTTTCTTGTACTGCAATCACACACTAATGAGAAATGAGTCATACCATAGTAACTAACAAAATGAGAACCAAACACAAAGGAATTAGAAACCCTTGTGAGAGTTGCTCAAAATGTATTCTGGAAAACATACTTTAAAGCATCTCAAGTACCATTTGCCCACTGAGCAACTTAACCAACTACTGGCAAATTATCACAGGTAAAGAGTACTCTTCTCATGATGGGCACTGGGTGATATTTAGAATTGCTGAATTGCTCTATTTTATACCTAAAACTAATATAATGCTATATGTTAACTATACCATAATTTTTTTAAAAACTTTAAAAATTATCATATGCAATTTTAGGAGAAAATTTAATAAGAAGGGATTTTTCTGATTTTACAACATCCCAGGTAGTCTCCCCAAAGCCAGTCAATCCATCAGCCTTCAGTAGATATATATTAAAGCCATCCAGTAGCATAGTATAAATTCTAAGGACTAGAGTTTACTTATTGGGGGGGCATTAAGTATTTTGGAATTTAAACCAATAATATGAACTGGAAGAGTGCCTTAACACAAAAGCAATTTTGGTGATTTCCAAGTTCTCTGAAGTGCCCCAAGTTGTGAAGTTGGACCACTCTTATTTCATACTGGCTCTCTTTGTATACTTAATATGTCTAGGACTGTCCCCAAAGTTAAAATTTAGACTAGTACAAATCTAGAGGATTCAGAGTTTCTCTAAGGACTTATATCAAAACCCAAGATCTGAGGGGTAAGAAGGTTTCTGAATACCTAACAACACAATTTGGTTTCTGGAAAGAAAAAAAAAAAAAAAAAGGCCAAATCAAACTAGTTCTCTAGAGTACCAATATGGACAAAGCTTGTGCATGCACACGCATGTATCACACATGTTCAGACTTACTTGGACCTACATAAAACCACCAGAAGACCTTCAGAAAACCAAGAGACCAATCTAATAAACAGAAATGCCTCTCTCCAATCCTCTCCAGCACTGAAGTCTTCCACCTCCTGCCTCTGCTTACTGGAGCTGGATTTACATACTACCATTGTTGCCACCAAGGATAAAGTCAGTGTTTGGGGACATTAGTAAGGACTTATTTTATGATAGTGACTATGCTTTGTGTTGGACATACAGGGACAAAAACAGTACTCACTCTTCATTCCTCGGGCACTTCTAAGAGTTCACTAGAGCACTTCTAGCTAAAGAATAAGAAGTTACCTTAGTATGGGTTTAGAGCAGTTGAGTAGAGGTACTTTGGGTTTAAGGGACAGTGCAGTACAGGGACAATCAAAGGAGTGGGAGTTTGATGACCATCACTCTTTTAAGAGCTTTGATTTCCTTTCCATCACTGTACACTCTAATTAGCTATTAGTTTTGTTTCATTCTTTGTTTTATTTACAGGTCATCAGCCACTCTATTAAAATGAGCACTTGGGATTTTAGGAAATAAGCACAAAAGCCAATGAAACCCATTTTAAAAGTCAGTTTAGCCTCTGATTTCTCAAATGATTTTTCAAGTTCCTGGCTTTGCAGTGGGTTTGCTAAAAATAAGGAAAGATTTACGTAGGATGGTGACTATCTTGTGCTCATGGTCAAAAAGTGAAGCTCACTGGTGAGTTGCAATAAAATGGACCACACTATACCAGCCACAATGTTACACTGCTAGGCTCTAGGGACTGTGGCCAGCCTGCTGAAGATGAAAACCATGGAAGCTCCTAATGAGTTCCTTTAAAACACCTGCACACAGACATGCACATTAACTTCACACTTTTAGCATTTTATCCTTTCTTATGACTTCAGGAAAAAAAAAAGTTCAGTTCTCTGAGCCTTCAGTTTTTCATTTGCAAATTAGTTTTAATAATAACTATTTTACAAAGCTCTTATAAACCTCATTGGTATGTTAGCAAACTAAAATCCAAGAAGATATTGGTTGTTGTGGCCACCATTCTTACTTCCAGAGAGGGCAGAATCACAGGTGAAGGACTACAAAGATCAGCTTTGTGAAATCTAGAATCACTAAAATGAAGAATTCACTTAAAATAGATGGGATTGGGGCACCTGGGTGGCTCAGTTGGTTAAGCGACTGCCCTCAGCTCAGGACATGATCCTGGAGACCCGGGATCAAGCCCCACATCTGGCTCCCTGCCTCTCTCACTCCCCCTGCTTGTGTTCCCTCTCTGGCTGTGTTTCTCTCTATCAAATAAATAAAATCTTAAAAAAAAAAAAGACGGGATTTCCCTGTATGAAATTTAGTTATAGCAAAATATTGCCTAAAATATGACATACACAGTTCTTTACCTTCAATATCCAAGAAGCCTAATTGATTTAAATTCCTCAGTCCTTGAAACCTTATCTAGAATTATATGGTCCTAACATAACTTAACACTTAGTTCTATAGGATGACGGTTTGTTACTGGTAAGGGTTAACTTTAAATAAATTGCAGGTTAAAAGATGTGTTCTAATCATCCACAAAAATGTAGATTTTTTTTTCATATGTCACTGGATTCAAACAAATTTGTCCTTGAAATGTGGTATAAATATCCTAGGTCAAAAAAGGCTTTGCTAATTACTCAAGACAAAAATGGCCCTAGGGGTTCCAAACAAAATGTGCCACAATGCAAAGTATTTTGTGTGAAGTTAACGTTATTTTCATCAGGAATATAATGTACTTGCATATTCAGTGTGACTCTATTGAGAACTGAATTCTGCTGCAAAACTGCTAAACCCTCCTGCATTTCTCCAGCTACATAGAAGTCTAGCAAAGCTAGCTTTATGGCATCTGACCTGTGCAATCACACAGAACCCTACAATCAGAAGGGCCCCACAACTGGATTAATTCACTGTGTCGCCATCTTGGAATTCTTAATGAGTTTTGAGCATGGGGATCTGCATTTTTACTGGGAATTGAGCCCTACAAATTATTTGGCCAACCCTGAAGTCTAGGATAACTTTTACTGAGACACAGCCTGAATAAATAAATCAAAGGAGGTATTTTTGGCAATTTAAAGCAGTAAACAAACTCATACTTACCCCAAGTCCACCACAAGGTAATGAAGAAAAAAACTTTTGAGAGGCATCACCTATACATTAAGAAGACATGTAAAAAATACATCAATAGAGAATATAATTATAATTTAAAAATTTTTAGTTTATTAACACATAATATCATGTCTATAATATCCATAGTATTTATCACTTGATTTAGAAGCAAATTAATAAAATTCTATACAGGTACATACTTAAAGCAAAGAATTATTATTACATGTAAAGTCTGTTGCCCCACATGAACAAACACATACCTATGAAATTTGAATCTCAAAAAATTTTTAGCTGCCCTACACATTACTTAATATATCACAACATTTTTTATATATATTTTACTTTAAATAACTCAGCCAGTCTCTCAATGTGCCCCTCTAAAGTGATGTTTTGAGCTACATGTTTTTGAAAAACACTGTCATTTTTAAATGTTTTACATATTAAAACATTTACTCAAATACACAGACTTATGCTCAATTTCTACATCAGATATAACTAAGACAAAATATACTACAAGCCTCCACATTTTTTAAACAAGTCAGAAAGCACTATAATAAGGATAACCTTTTTGGGAAATCTGTATAATGTAAATTTAAAAAGGCTTCTTTAAAATATATACTAAAATCTTGCTTGTGACTGTCTCTTAGAATTGATACTTCATGGAATTTTTAATCATTGTTTACCTATATTTTCATTTTCTACATTATCTACCACATTTAATAGAGAAAACAAAAATATTCATTCCTAAACCTCGCTCCAAGGTAATTAAAGGCAATGATCATTTCTATCCCAAACCATTTGTTGTACTGATGATCAATGAAATAAAAAATAATGAAAATTGAAAATAGGTTTGTGGCAGACCTCACATGTCAGTAAAAGTTTAACTAGATTTTGTTGTTAAAGAAGAACATTTATTTTGTAAACAATTGTTTGTGTTGATTTTTTTAATGCAACTGCTAACAGATAGGAAATGATAAAGAAAAATATAAGTGCAAATGAAAAAATAAGACATTGCATTACATATAAGGGTAGGAAAAAAAGGGAAAAAAACTGAGAAATCAACAGAAAAAATAAGGAAACCATGGAAAAATGTTAAAACTGGAATAACAAAAAAAAATTGGAATAACAACATCAATAAAAAATACATTAAAAAATTTATGGAAAGCTTGGAGAAGGGCAAAATTTCCTTAAGTGGTTGTTGCTCATAACAATATTTCTGTATTCTTGAATATTTTTCAAGATGTATTGGGCACATGTGAAATTAAAATATATAATATTGTATATTTTAATGTCTGAACTCTTCATTCTATAGCCAGTGAAATGGGATAAAGGTGATATTGCAATGTAATAAATCTAAAGCACTTTCTAAAAATCATTAAACTCTAAGAGAATAAGTAAATAAATGATAGGCTGCTTAAGGAGAATTTTTATTTAGTAATGCTTACAATAATATAAAACAACCATTTAAATTTAGTAATGTGTAAAAAGAAATTAATGCACTGAATTGACTCCATTTATTTTTTAATAATGCTACATTATCTTATCTATGGACTCAGATCTAGCTAGCCACAAGATAATGATAAACGGTAGTAAGAACGGCAGGAATATTAATGTAAAGGAAAACCCTGCACTGGAAATTACTGGAGAAAATGTTTTTAACATGTCATCTTACAGAGTCTAGAGTATTTAAAGAGATAAATGGTGCCCATTTTCAAATCTAATCATTTTATAAGCTATAGAGATCTTTCAAGATATAAAGACTGATAGGTCTGGTCATAATGAACTTTTACTTAAATCCTTCCTCTTAACTCCAGAACATAACTATCCAATACAGTAATAACATTTTAACTCAGAAAATCATATAACTGAGTGAACTTCAATTAAATGTATATACACAATGACAGATACCAACCCCTCTCCCTCTGTGTTGGGAAGGACTAGGGAAGAAAGAAGGATGTATGGGAGTTGAAAAAAGGATTAAAGAGAGGGAAAATATCTTAATGATTATAAATTTCTATATATTTGTACATACCAACTTTAATCTGGTCTTTTAGATATAAGTAAAAAGCCACAAAAATTCAAATTTCATAAAAAAGAAAAAAATTAAATAAAAAACAACAAATTTTATAAGGAACAAGAATGAAAAGTTAAACTTTTAAAGGAACGAGATTATTCACTCAGAATGTGAATTAAGGAAAATGAGCTAAGTTTCTGGATTCACAAGAGAAACTGAAACAAAAGTTCAGAGGTATTACCAAAGTTGAATTTAGGGGTGCTTCTGTGGCTTAGTTATTTTAGCATCTGCCTTCAGCTTGGGTCATGATCTTATCCATGGTCCTGGGATGGAGGCTTGCTCAGGCTTCCTACCCAGTGGGAAGCCTCTTCTTCCTCTTCCTCTACCCCTCATCCCAGGTCACGTGTATGTTTGTATGCACATACACTCTCTCTCCCTCTCTCTGAAATACATGAAATCTTCCCCCCAAAAGTTGAATTTAGTGCTTAAAATCAGGACCTAACAATGCAACATCCCTGTTTATCTTTACTCATGTAGCCTACACACAATATTGAAATTGCTGCACTGATCCCTGAGAGGTACCTATGGAACTCCTCGTGTATCTAAAGCTAACTTAAATCATCAACTGTATGAATATTATCCCACATTAAATGCTAAAAACTAATGTCATATATGGCCAATTTATTTAAATTAAACTGTAAGAACTACCAATATATGGAAGCAGCCCAAGTGTCCACTGACTAATGAATGGATACATATGTGGTGTATATATATATACAATGAAATATTACCCAGCCATAAAATAGAATGAAATCTTGCTATTTACGACATGGATAGAGCTAGAGAGTATAATGCTAAGTGAAATAAGTCAGTGATAGAAAAACAAATACCATATGATTTCACTCACATGTGGAATTTGAGAAAACTCCTGGGTAGCTCAGTCAGTTAATCGTTGGACTCTTGATTTAGGTTCAGGTCATGATCTCAGGGTCCTGGGATTGAACTCTGAGTCAAGTTCCACCCTGGGCATGGAGCCTGCTTAAACTTCTCTCTCTCCCTCTCCTTTTGCCCCTCCCTTGCTCACTGGCTCTCACACACACTTCTCTCTCTTTCTCTCTCCCTCACTCTCACTCAAAGAAGGAAGGAAGGAAGGAAGGAAGGAAGGAAGGAAGGAAGGAAGGAAGGAAGGAAGGAAGGAAGGGCGAGCAAAGGGAAATAGAAATAGAAAGACAAAACGTGAAACAGACTCCTAATTATAGAAAACAAACTGATGGGAGAGGGAGGGAATGGATTAAATGGGTGATGTAGATTAAGGACTGCACTTGCTGTGATGAGCACATGGCGTTGTATGGACTGCTGAATCAATCACTATATCATATACCTGAAACTAATATTAACACTGGAAGTTAACTAGAATTAAAATAAAAACTTAAAAAAAGAACGGGGATGGGTATATTCCAATAAAACTTCATCAATGAACAGTGACCAAAAAAATCCTGTAAAAAGTCAACTGTTTGATACTTGTTTTCAAGAAAACATACATGAGAACGACCTTTGTCCAGGTTCTAATTATACACTGGAATTCACTTTGAAAACCTCACATTTTAAAAAGATACATTTGTCAACTATTTTGAGAAAAGTGTCAAATTTCATTAAAAACATGTATTGTCAAGTTTCCTAAGTAACACAGTTTGGACTTGAAGTTTATTTCTTCATTTCTTCGATAGATACGTCCTTTCTCTTAAAATGTGGAATAATGGTTGTTTGAAACATCTCTCAAACACCTATGTAAGTTTCTCCCAATTAAACCCAACGTACCTACAACAATGCCTAGATTAATTTATCATTTGAGACCATAGTTAGAATAAAAAACTAGGAAGATTTTCTACTAAATTAAAGAATTATCAAAATGGACATAGCTTCTTTTAACTACACGAGTATTTTTATCTTATAAAACCATGAAAGTTAATGTTCAATTTGCTTTATTTTTGCAGCAAACTAGGTGGAATTATTAATTCATGTTCAAGTAAAGACATTTATTAAACAGTATCGATAGCAAAAGAAGTACTTTATATAAAAGATCTGCATGTTCAAAGGCTGATTCCTTCAAAACAAATAACAAAAAAGAAATAATTATTTATGTTTGCACTCACTTACCTTTATATTAATACATAACGTTTCTACTATACCAATTATTTCTCATCATCGAATTCTAACATGTTCTCTAAAAATTGAGTAATCTTTATGTTTTCATTTCTGTTAATGTCTCTCCAAGCTACTACTACCCACCCTGCATGCATGCACATGCTTACATACACTCACCATATGCCTTTACTTCATTAATTTAGGGATGCCTGCCACTTGTTTTTAAAAGGCAGAACGAAAGCATTATAATGGTTAACTGTAATTTCCCTTTATAACTGCTTTACAAGATGTCTGCCTATTATACGTTATATACTCCCTTTTGTTTTTTTTAAAGATTATTTATTTATTTGAGAGAGAGAAAGCATACACACATGCAAATGAGTACTCAAGGTGGGGGAGGGGCAGAGGGAGGAGGAGAGAATTTCAAGCAGACTTCATACAGAGTGAGGAGCCTGAAAGGGTGCTTGATCATGACCTGAGTTGAAACCAAGATTTGGATGCTTAATCAACTAAACTATCCAGTGCCCCCATATCCTTATTTTGGAACTGTTTAGGACCAGTTAACATAAACCATTTATAAGTAGTATTGAATTAGGTGAAAGAGTCCAATACTCTGGATCTGACACAATAGGTTTATTTGAAAGAAAGGGACAAGAAGCAGTACTAAAATGCTCTTCTAGTTAAAATACTTAAAACACAATCCTGTGGCATACATTGTCATGTCATGTATTGTTATTTCATTATAAAACATTGATGAATTTAACATAATTTATATTAACTATTTTAGCTAAAATAAGGTTTTCACTATTTGTTTCTGAAATCTGTTGTTTTATCACTCATGTAAGTTTATGTAAAGCTCTGCAACATAAATTTTATTTTAAAATCTGGTGGTAAATGTACAAGAATTATATATTAATTAAAAATTATATTTAGGGTGCCTGGGTGGCCTCTGCCTTCGGCTCAGGTCATGATCTCAGGGTCCTGAGATGGAGGCCCACATTGGGCTCTCTGCTTGGCAGGGAGCCTGCTTCCTCCTCTCTCTCTGCCTACCTCTCTGCCTACCTGTGATCACTCTCTGTCTGTCAAATAAATAAATAAAATCTTTAAAAAAATTATATTTATTAGTTTTGTACTTCAGCCATCTATATTACTATTTAATTCTACAGTTAAGGCATGCATTAAATAGATTATACCAAGATTCAAAAGGCAGGATGCCCGGCTGGCTCAGTTGGAAGAGCAAGCAACTCTTGATTCTGGGACTGTGAGTTCAAGCCCCTCACTATGTATAGAATACACTTAAAAGACAATACTTAAAAAATGCAATCTGACTATAAAATGCAGTGTTGTAGCATAGTAATAAGGAGTGTTAAAGTAAGTTGGTACTATATATAGCCTTGTTAAGTTCATAGAAAAAAAAACTAAAAGACACAAAAAGAAATTGGAAAGGTCGGGGTGCCTGGGTGGCTCAGTTGGTTAAGTGACTGCCTTCAGCTCAGGTCATGATCCCAGAGACCAGGGATCGAGCCCCACATTGGGCTCCCTGCTCGGCGGGAAGCCTGCTTCTCCCTCTCTCACTCCCCCTGCTTGTGTTCCCTCTCTGGCCGTATTTCTGTCAAATAAATAAAATCTTAAAAAAAAAAGAAACTGGGGCGCCTGGGTGGCTCAGTTGGTTAAGCGACTGCCTTCGGCTCAGGTCATGATCCCGGAGACCCGGAATCGAGCCCCACATCGGGCTCCCTGCTCGGCGGGAGGCCTGCTTCTCCTTCTCTCACTCCCCCTGCTTGTATTCCCTCTCTGGCTGTGTTTCTCTCTGTCAAATAAATTAAAAAAAAAATCTTAAAAAAAAAAATTGGAAAGGTGAAGACAAATTTGCCTAAAGAATGTGAAAAGCTTTTGTTTTCCTTTTAGTTTAAAAATGTAAGCAAATGTACAGAAGAATGAAACTTGACCATTCTCTTACACCATACACAAAGATAAACTGAAAATGGATGAAAGACCTCAACGTGAGGTAGGAATCTATCAAAATCCTAGAGGAGAACATAGGCAGTAACCTCTCTGACATCAACCACAGCAACTTCTTTTGAGACAGGTCTCCAAAGGCAAAGGAAACAAAAGCAAAAATGAACTTTTGGGACTTCATCAAAATAAAAAGCTTCTACACAGCAAAGGAAACAGTCAACAAAACAAAGAGGCAACCCACAGAAAGGGAGAGGATACTTGCAAATGACACTACAGACAAAGGGCTGATATCCAAGATCTATAAGAACTGCTCAAACTCAACATCTAAAAAAAAAAAAAAAATGATCACATCAAAAAATGGGCACAAGACATGAACAGAAAATTCTCCATAGAAGACATACAAATGGCTAACAGATACATTTTACATGAAAAAATGTTCATCATCATTAGCCATCAGGGAAATTCAAATCAAAACCACACTGACATACCACTTTACACCAGTCAGAATGGCCAAAATTAACAGGACAGGAAACAACAAGTGTTGGAGAGGCTGCAGAGAAAGGGGAACCCCCTTACACTGTTGGTGGGACTCCAAGTTGGTGCAGCTGCTTTGGAAATCAGTGTGGAGATTACTTAAAAAATTAAAAATAGACCTACCCCCTATGATCCTGCAATTGTACTACTGAGTATTTACCCCAAAGATACAGATGTAGTGAAAAGAAGGGCCATATGTACCCCAATACTCATAGCAGCAATAGCCACAATTGCCAAACTATGGAAAGAGCCAAGGTGCCCTTCAACAGAAAAATGGATAAAGAAGACATGGTCCATATATACAATGGAATATTACACCTCCTTCTTAAAGGATGAATACCCAACTTTTGTAGCAACGTGTACGGGATTAGAGAAGATTATGCTGAGTGAAATAAGCCAAGCAGAGAAAGTCAAGTATCATATGGTTTCACTTACTTGTGGAGCACAAGGAGTAACATGGAGGATAGTAGGAGAAGGAAAGGAAATGTGAACTGGCGTAAATCAGAAAGGGAGATGAAGCATGAGAAATTTTGGACTCTGAGAAACAAACTGAGGGTTTTGGAAGGGAGGGGGGAAGTGGATGGGTGAGCCTGGTGGTGGGTATTGAGGGCATGTATTGCATGGGGCACTGCGTGTCGGGCATAAACAATGAATCTTGGAACAGTGAAAAAATAAAATATTATAAAAAAGTCAACACTCCAAATATTTCACAATTTAAAAAGATGTTTTTAAATGTAAGCAAACAAACTCTACAATGCCTCCATTCCTGTAGGCTAAAACAGTGAACAAATACTATTCAAATAAAGGTTAATTTTAAAAATAAACACATGGAACTTGTATTATCATTTTTTCTAATGCAAGATTTTCATAATCTACATTGGCTTTTATTGTACGTGACCCATTCTGCAGAGCAATACTGTTGGAAAAGCTGATTTTTTTGTCACACTGCTTGCCAAGTATTTGAACTGACAACAGCATTGACTAATGATAGTGCTGGAATGTGCTGTTCTCAGTAGAATGGAGACCCATACAGACCTAGGAGTGTCTTGGAGTCCAGCTTCTGTCCATCCAGGGGGTTGGTGCCATACAACAGTGAGTGATGTTCAGAATGAACAAGCTGTATTTCCTCCAGGCTGGCTTTTCGACCTTGAATTCGCTGAAAGAAAACAGCAGAAGCCTACAGTACTCCACTGACAACATTTAGAAGAAAGACCTAAGTCACATGTAAGATGATTAACAATGAACGGAATTTCATCATGAAGGAATGTGACACTGATTTGCTTAGTAAAGTACCATAACAACATATGAAAAATGCAGTATATGTAAGGTCCAGATCCTATGGATTGCTATGCCTAACTGGGCAACTGACATAAAGCATAGTCTTCTTTGGCATAAAAAATTAAATCCATAACAAAAAAATTAATAGTTAACTCCTTTGTAAAAAGTATCAGCTTAAAAACAAATAGCAGATAAAAAAATGAAAAACAAACAAAAAAAAACCAAGGGCAACTATTTGGCTGAGAAGTCAATTCATTAAAATCTTACTTTACATTCACCTATAGAAGTTGTTGGAATAAATTCTTCATTATTTCTTAAAGAACATAAGTACCAATACATTTTACTGTATTTGATTATCACCAAAATTCTGATCACTTCATGTGTGTGCGCCTCTCAGAATTATTAACATAGATCAATGTTTCAAAGTGTGTCCTATGGGGTAACATTTCAGGAACTGTTCATGAACTGTCCATGAAGAGGTCTATATAGAAATTCAGAATAAATACTTAGAAACTTATGGTAATTGGCCAGACTATTTTTTATGTCTACTGGATCTAATATAATTTTGGGTGTCTTCAATTTTTATCTTATTTTTATAGTAATTTCATGTATGTTGTAAAACGACTAGTCTGTGACAGAATAGAATTTAACAAAAACAAAAACTGCTGTTTAGCCAGAGATAGCTTGACACACTCTAGACTCGGTCAATATTTTCATGCACACGCTAGGCCAGAAACTTGGACTTCAACTAACAAAGCACGGTCCTTCAACATAGACAAAACTGTACATTAAGTGAAACTTCAGTTAATAAATATGCAAAGTATTCTTCCTAGCCACATTTCTCAGCTGGCATATCTATAAGCCCAATAAACATCATGCTGGGGATGCCTGGGTGGCTCAATCCATTAAGCATGTGCCTTCAGCTCAGGACATGGTCCCAGGATACTGGGATGGAGTTCCACATTGGGCTCCTTGCTTAGCAGGGAGCCTGCTTTTCCTGCTGCCTGCCACTCCTTCTGTTTGTGCTCACTTGGGCTCTCTCTCAATCTCCTTCTGACAAATAAATAAAGTCCTTAAAAAATTTTAAAAAATCATGCTGGTGTTATGAAGTTAAATAGCTGTACTTTTGAAAAGTGTTCTGCTTCCTAAATTATCTAGGCAGTATTAACATTTCACTTGAAATATGTATCGCAACAAGGTACTTGTAATATAATTCCTAGTTTTGTATTAGTAGAGCACTATACTGAAATTCAAAGAGAATCCGTTCAGGGAATGCTATCCTTTCATGTTCCTGAAAACGGAATCACCAATTGACATAGAAAATTCAGGACACAGCAACACTTCTCTCAGGACCAGGACAATTCCATACTCAACCTCCCTAGTTCAAGGAAATATGGTTGCTGTTGATGTTTAAGGGAATAGGCTGGGAAAAATCTCAATATGCAGACACTTCCTAGGGGTTTACTGGGTAGAGAGGAGAGCTGTGTTTGTCACAGAAAATAAATCATCATGTCACAGTGAGAGAGGAATGGGGGGAGATCCGAGGGGTAAGAACAAGGCAGCAGGAATGATGTAAAACAGAAACTTCTTGACACTGTGCTATTATGTGCCAAATAAATAAACAAATGCTTATGTAATTTTCTTTGTCATAGCACTGAAGTTCCTGGTTTTGACACCCAATTTACATTTCTAGAGAAAATTTTTTAAATCCTTTAGAGAAATTATTTCCAGTTAGGTGTTGAATGATGAAATTAAACCAGGTAAGTAATGCTGAAGATGAAGGCAAATTTAATAATGGCCACTTGGTCAATCACTGCTCTGATCAATAAATAAACATGTTATTGACATAGGTGGCTTGCTGGTTAACATTAAATTTGGAAGCATTTATGGAAGACCAGAACAAAGAAAGAGAAATGGCAAATAATGAGATAAAATAAGCAAGAGAAGTTTCAAAGAAATCTTAACGGTTAATATTTTAACTGTGAGATTTCAGCTGGTGGAAAATCCCCCAAGATAAACAGTGGTAACTCCATGGTCTGAGTCATTTAAACTTGGAATGAGCACAGCACTGGAAACCAGACTGTGGTAACCAGTCTTAGTCTGGCAGAATAATGAACAACATGAAATAATAGGGCTTCCAGCTCTTGTTTCTGTGAGTCTATGAAATTGACAGCCACTAACATTTCTAATGCAGATACACTGAAACATCTATATCTAGTTCTATAGCTAACAATCAAACCCATGTTTTGACAACTACCATAAAGTTTTGTTAATTTTTTTCCCTTTTTCTTTTTCTTTAAAGATTTTTTTAAACGTTAAATTGAATTTTTGCCTCTGGCATAACATTAAATACCATTAATAATAAACATACCTTTATGTTTTCATAGACTAGTCACATATATTTACATACCATGCACTTCATGCTTGTCCCAACTCCTTTCTCATTCTGCCACAATCCACTAGCATTTATGCTGAATGCTCAATCACACATTTCAAAAGTAATCTGCTAACAAGATTTAATTATTGATGGTAGCCCAAATGCTGGTAAATCATAAAAGGACATCTGCTGAATCTCAATCATCCTCTTGTGTAATATCAGTTAATTGACAGTAAGGATAGGTCATATGGTGCAGCCTATTTAGCACTGACTAACTCAGAAAATATTCTGCTCTAGTTTACACTCTTGTCCTATCTTTCACTATTAAAATGTAACAGGGTTCCTAAGTTTGCACTTTGATTTGTGTCCCCCTTCTCTGCTCCCTTATGGCTCCAAGGAAGTATTTTATGCTGGTTCTTTTTATTATTATAGAATATATGTCTTAAAAAATAATTACACCAATGTAGTACTCATTCTTGATAATCACCTCTGCTTCTATGGATGCTAGACAACAAACTCTACAAAGATGATACACATGTTCTATAGAAAGGGAGCAGTAAAAACTAACTCAGTATGAAAAATGTTTCTATCTGGAGAAATGATCTGGAGTAAGCATGTTTTGAGATTTATATCTCACAGGGGTGCTGCTGTGGGAACCTGGTGGATAACTAAGCTGAAAATTCTGAAATAGCAATAGTTTTCCTTCCTAACACACAGGATCTCCTGTAGTTCCATTTTGCGTCACTTTTATCAGATATCTTAAATTTGTCACATTTAAATTTATCTCTCAAATTGAGGTTCACAACGGTTCTCTTTCTGGTATTACCATCAGCAATTTACTATGCTATATGTTTGTGCTTAAATATAGATATTTTCATTTAAGCCCTTCCCATATTTTCTATTTCCTGTGTAGCCTTTATTCTTTCAATTCTCTCTCATGATGCTCTCGAGTCATAGGTCAACAGCATAACGAGTCACAAAATAGGATAAAGTGCTCTGATAATTTTAATTTGGGGAGATAATGATTTCCGTTCTCAGAGATACTTAGCATGCAGGATGTCTATCTAAATTCATCTAAGGGGGCGCCTGGGTGGCTCAGTTGGTTAAGTGACTGCCTTCAGTTCAGGTCATGATCCAGGAGACCCGGGATCAAGTCCTGCATCGGGCTCCCTGCTCGGCGGGAAGCCTGCTTCTCCCTCTCTCACTCCCCCTGCTTGTGTTCCCTCTTTGGTTGTGTTTCTGTCAAATAAATAAAATCTTAAAAAAAAAAATAAAGTCATCTAAGAATCTGACCAAAAGGATTTTTGAGAATTCTGAGTATATCTAGACACTCAAAGCATATAAGGGATGGCATTCTTCTGGGTTTTTCTTACTTGAAATACAAATATAGGTCTTAAATACCTTACCAATATAGGCTTAGGAAAGAAAACTTACAGCTCTTCTTTCATCTTCCTAATAAAGAAAACCTGTGACATAAGATGTATTCTTTATTACATTTTCATTCTCTATGACTTGCATTCAAGCAGTTCTTCTCTGAGAGTAGTAAAGGAACTAATGTGCAGAGTGCCTACCCTCAGTGCTAAGCACCTGGGGTATACGATCTTATTTAGTTCAGAGCCCCAAACAGTCTACATTCAGGTTTGAAGTTTGACTAAAGTTATGTAAAATGACCGTATCATTGAGTCTCAGGACACACCATGGTTCTTTCCTAAAGAAATAGTCTTTCTGAAATAAAGCCTATTAATGCAACCTGATTATAAAAGGAATGTTCTGAACATGATCTACAAAGTCATACTGTGACAGAATAAAATGCAGCCTACCCACCCCACCCACACACAGAGCACACACACGGCATACATTCATATTTTTTTTTTCTGCCAAGGAATAGGGGAAAAAGGAAACAGTTCTATTCCTTCCCCTCCTGTGTTCAAAGCCTGGATTGAGGCCAGTGTCCTAATCAGTTCTCATTGGCCCTGGAGGAATCAGAACCTTTTGTAAAATATAATAAAGGGCATAAAATCATGATAAAATGCATGAAAAAGCAGTGCCTTTGGTTAGGGAACTAGAAATAATTTAGCAGAACAGATGGATTGCATTGGTTTGGTATTACTGAGGACATGAAAGGGCTCATTTTGTGGCAGTTCCAAACTAAAAGAAAATGTCCAACTTAAATTTGACAAGTCAAAGTACCTGCCTCTGCTGGGGGAGACCCCATTTTCTTTAATCATTTTCAAAGTGGTGACATATTAGGCAACAATTTCCCCTGAAATATTTCATTTTCTGAAGATGTTTCATCCGGTGTCCCTAAATATAGTGATTTTTTTTTTGCTTTTTTCCTACAAAAATTCATAGTGTTGCAGACTTCGAAAGTTAAAGAATCACAAATGACGTAGGAGAGTCAAAGTTACCTTCTGTTACAAATTCCATACTTAATATTTAATGGATCAGTTCATGGCCTGTTCATTTTTCTTGATACACTTCTCTCTCTCAAACAAATTCAAAAATCTGGTCTCATGCCCAAATGTACCTACTGGAGTTTTCAAATGCTACAGCCAATTGTTTCTTTAAATTTCACAAAAAGGATAGTTTCAATCCTCTCCCCACACAACTGCTTTCTTTCCTTCCAATATCCCTTGTAGTCGAATAACCTTTTCTTGTCAGAGTTTTCTTACAAAGAAAGGGGAGTGAAAGAAGGAAGGAGGCAAGTAAGTAGACAGGCACCCCAACAACTTTCAGTCAGTCACATGGAAAGAAAATAAACTGCAAGCCAGGAGCTCTGAGTTCTAGGTCTACTCTTACCTATCTTTAACATATCCATAGCTAGCTATGAAGCACATTTCTGGACCTTTGTTTCTCTATAAACATTAGGGAGTTGGACCAAATTACTTTGACATTCCCTTGTAGTTCTAAAATGGTAAGATTCTATGTGAAATCATCTTATACACAAAAACTCAACAAAATATCCTTTATTTTAATTTATAGATTTGTCTCAGGCAAGCAAACATAATAATCAGAGCAATAAATTACTATGGTTGAGGTAAGAGAGATCTCACTATGAAGGTTTTCAAAAGAAGACCAGCTATTTTTTGACATTAATTTCTTATATGCTTAATCATAATTAAGAAATAAGAGTATTTTTTAGAATTCACATCCCTACCCTATGATAAGTTCAAAATAATGAACACTTTTCCCAATTTTCAAAAGTTTGTGTGTGGAACTTCGGTGTTAATACTACCTTTGTTTCTTAGGTAAATGCCAGCTTCCATTACTCTCCCATCTCCAAATATTTGACTCCATTAACTTTTTTGTCTCTACTTCATTAAGCTTTGATAAGAAGCGTGGTTTCTACTGCAGTGATTTTTAATATTATCTGCACCTTGGAATCAGCTGTGGAAGTTTAAAAGGTATTGCTGCCTGGGTCCTACTTCCAGAACTTCTTATTGACTTTATCTGAGGACAGACTGGGCATCTAGTTAGAACCACCCTGTAGATTTTAATGGGCAGCCTAGGTCTGGAACTATAGGCTAGAGGAAGCTGTCCATTCATTCTGCTCTTAAGTGAATTAAAAAAACTGACACTGTACTAACCCACATTTTAAACTAAAGAGTAGTTACAATAAATGGTTATCACAGCAAAGGCTGGGAAGTAAAAAAGGTTTCTCTGTTGTCCAAAACAGATTCTGAAATAGCAATAGTTTTGCTATTTCAAATCAATAGACTGATTCAGTCATTACAATTTAAAAATATTTCAGGGTGCATAGATCAATTAGAAAAGCACTTGAGAAAAACAGCAAATCCCATCCAACAATAAAGGTCTGAGTGGTAAAAAGTGTATGTACTATATATTTTTAAATGTTTTCTTTTCACTCATTTCAAAACATTATGCTCATTAAAAAGTAAAAAATGTTACCCTTTAGTGCCAACTGCTCAATTTTGATGATTTCATGTAACTAAATCTTCTATATTATAATTATTTTGTAAATAACTATAAATGAATATTTTAATGGTTTGGGTTAAAGCACTGATTTTTTAAATAGTAATTACATATGAAACAAATTTTGTCACAATAAATATAGAACTTTAGAACTGCAATTTTCAGACAGTTGAAAAACATGTAACTATTCATTTTTGTTAATAAGCTTTAATGCTGCTGTTTAAAAAAATCCTGTAGCATTTTGCAAATGGACTCAGAAGGGCAGCCTGTTTTATTTCCTTTTGTTGGTTGTTTTCCACATTAATTCTTTTTTGCAGAAATAAAAATCAAAATAAAAAGTTCTAAATCATCTTAATTCTGATTATAGCCTGCACAAGTAATTTTAATATATATATCTATAGGTCCACTCTATAATTTACAAATATCTCTCAGATAAATGATATAATGTACCATGGTTTACTCATCACATCTAGATCATTTGTACTGCTTCTCAAGACTGTCATATCCTTTATAGACAATTTACAAGACTCTCTTACTGCTTTGTGGTTAGATTCTAAGACACACACACACACACACACACACACACACACGCAATGTTTTGCAAACTAAACAAAACAGTAAGCTGTTATGTGCTGCCATCTAGTTAGATTACTCTATAAAACAAAAGTTTAATGAGTTGAATTAAATTGTAGTATTTAATGTTTTGTAGCACTGATGTCAGAAAACCTGCACATTCCAAAAATATTTCTCCAAAGAGTATTGTATTTCTTTATTTAGATTTGCAAAAGGTCTTTTAAAATTACCTGTATGTGCAGGAAAAGCCTGGGACCATACAACTTGGTTTCTTAGCATCTTAAGATTTTACATTAAAGCTGCTCCCGTTGGAACTGCTGAGGAAGTCCCAGAAGGGGCAACAGTAGCTTGGTTTCAGGTCCCAGAATTGTTTTGTAATTACTTTGTGTTGGCACTTGAATAAAAGAGTTAAACATTTCAGCACAGTATGTTGCTTATGGTTTTTACTTATGAATTAAGCGAAACAAAGTTATTCAATATTAGTCACAAAGAGCCAATGCAAATTCCACATAATATGTAATCCAACAAAAGCATTATAAAATGTTATTATTCTCAAAACAAATGTGAGAGCAAGCAAATGTCTGTGGGTGGTTTGGTGGGGCTGAGAGTCATGAACACTTCTGGAAAAACAACTGCAAGTGCATTTCTAACAGATGATGGGTCATTCTCTGCAATTTTTTTAAGCACAGAAAAGCACATTCTTTTTTTCAAGGCACACGCATTTTGAAACCTGGATACCTAATCAAAGGGCTTGTTCCTAAAGAGGACACCAAATGACCCCTCCAGATTCATTTCTTATAGTGACAAGAAAGCTGCTTATTTTGTTTTTTGCTCCCAACAGAATCACTAAACTAAATAAGAATGATTCAATAGGGGAAAAATTAAATAGTACTGGCATGAAAAAACAAAAAACAAAAAACAGTGCCATATCATGCCAAAAGAAGTTAACCCATGTTACCACTGTAATCTAATATATGAAGACTAATGTTTTCTCTGGCTGGCAATCAGGACTAGTAAACACAACCAATTTACACTATAGCTTACAAAATAAAAAGCAATATGTTTACTAAATATCCTAAGAATTTTATCTACTTTTAACCAAAGAAAGTGTTATGTTCCAAACGGACTCCTTAGCCATCTAATTTCATACAATATCAGAGCTGGTAAAGATCCTAGCAAATACCTTTCCTAAGAGCCTCATCTTACACTTGGGAAAGCCAAAGATCAGTAAGGTTAAATGATTTGACAAAAGTATACAGATAATTAATGGCAGGACTAAGGTCAAATGCAATGCTGAACAATAACCCTTGAAGGAATCCATTTTAATTAATTTTCTACACTGCTAAATAAACTGACACAATACCTAAGACTGATTTGTGGACCAGTCTACTATTTTGAAACAAAGGATGACTTTAAATGCTTTCAAATTGCCATCTTTTCTATCATATCCTTGTTTAACTGCAAAATTGACTATTCTGTTGGTTGGGGGAAGCTGACTGTTTTGTGAATGCTACTAAAATTGAGACTCCTTACCGTTTTCTCCAGTGAAACAGTAATCCTAAAATGAATGTGAATAAAAAGAGAAAGAGAACATGCTCTTCAACATCAGGTCTGAATATTTCCTCCCTGAACTCTGATATATAAAATTTCTACTTCTATCTCTTGTTCAGATGGCCCTCTGATGCTGTAAAGACTGGAAACAGTGGACTGCAGTCTTCCTCATTTTATTTCTTTCCCAAGCTCAATCGTAAGTCTTTCAAATCACTGCAACATACACTAGTGACTCAAAACTTCTTGCAATTTTGTGATTATATATTTATTTATGTGATCATTTGATTAATGTCTGCTGATCCCACCAGAGAGTAACCTCCTTGCAGGCACGATATGCATCTTCTCAGTATTATATTTTCAGCTCATTAACACAGGAGCCTGGAAAACTCAAAATTTTGATATACTGTTTGTTGAATGCATGCATCTCTTTTTTTTTTTTTTTTAAG
>PITA01011103.1:0-68330 GCA_004023965.1 Spilogale gracilis | reverse complement strand
AATGGATGTGTTAATTATTGGTATCACTTAAATAAATATATTTGGAAGTATACACTTGTTTTGAACATTAAGAGTTTTTACTTGGGCACCTGGGTGGCTCAGTCATTAAGCATCTGCCTTCAGCTCAGGTCATAATCCCAGAATCCTGGGATCATGGAGCCCCCACATTGGGCTCCTTGTTCAGCAGAAAGCCTGCTTCTCCCTCTCTCACTCTCCCTGCTTGTTGTGTTCCTTCTCTCGCTGTGTTTCTCTCTGTCAAATAAATAAATCAAATCTTAAAAAAAAAAAGAGAGAGAGAGTTTTTACTTACATGAAAAAAATAAATTCTATCTGTACAGATTGTGTAGGATAAGAATTATGAGTAATCCATAAAAACCTCAGCATTATCTGAAAAAGGAAAAATCTAGCCCAGATGAAAACAGAGGTTCTTCTTTTTCTAACCCGGCTAAAAGCGGATTCTGAACCCTATTGCGGATTTTCATGTAAGCTAGACAGATGATGTGTAAAATACACACCATTAACAGGAACTTTCAAATCAGCTCAAATATTTCCAAGAAGGACATCATATAAGACCCTAAATCATTAAATAGAAATAAACTAATTATAATGGGAAAATTGACTGTGACATGTCAGTATCCAAGCACTGGCTAAAGCTATGAATGAAATGGCTCTTTGTAACTGGGCTGCTCAATGTGCGTTAGGAAGAGTGAAAAGGGGTGGGTGGAACGGTGCCATGTTTGGTACATAGTAGGTATTCAATAAATGATATCCATAGAAACCATATTTGTAGCTCATTCTATGAACTTTTGGAAATTTAGGCTTACACATCCGCATTTATTCCCTTCCTATCACTCATAATTCTCCAGCTCTTAATTTCACACTTTAAATTTGTTTTCACCCATTTTATTCACCATACTCTTTGGAAGTCTAAAATTCTTTATTATAGGAAATAACAGTATTCAAGTATTCAAAATATATACATATATACTAAAGGGCATAGACAAATACATACATATAAACTAAAATTGCATCTTTGAATATTACAAAAGGGAAAATGCTCTAAATATCAGACTATCAAACAAACTCAAAAAGAAAAGTAAGAAGAAAAACAGCCTTAATGGAAGAGGACAGGAGTAAAAAAAAAAAAAAAAAAAGTATCTTCCCCAAGCTTACGACAAATGGTCTCAAACAAAATAACTTTTTCCAGTAGCTGCATCAGCAGAGCTCATTTAAGCTCAAAGAAATATCACAAATCTACACAAATTCAAGATGAGAATGGCCTCTGGGGCACACAGTTCATTTTTTATCGTTTGAACATTGTGATCTACTTGCTTCACCATATATTTGCCCATCTGGTTTTAAATGTCAAATAATACAAACAGGCTAACTAAAATGGTCATCTTAGAACACAATCAGCAATTCAACACGGCTCATCTTCCCTAGGGCTTGCTCTGGGAAGAATCCATGAAAATTTTCTGCACAATAGGTGCCTTACTGACCCCACTCTCCAAAATATGAGTAAAAAGTTCTGCTCACATAAATGTTTATCTGTCTTTGTAGAAAGGAGCAAAATTTTTAGCAAAATCTTAAAAATCTTTAGTTATTCACTAAGAAAAATTGTTTACTTTTGGCAAATTAAATTTAGAGAGACAAACCATGTATATTTTTATTACTTCTAATGTATTTTTTCAAATCTTAATAAAGACTTTTCTAAATCCTGCTGGAAGATGAAGAGTGGGTCCTAACTATCTTTTGCTATGAAAAACATTCTAAAAATGAACATTGTCATTCTCCTAGAAGATGAACACACCATATACTCTCTGAGAATCTTTCCTTGATCTGTTGTACTAGACATAACACTTTGTTCCTTTATTTTTTTCTAGTTTAATATGTATAATTTTTCTAGCTTAAAATATGTAATGAATGAACATGGATTCTGGAGTCAGCTCAGTTCTCAGGCTCTTTACTTAGGATGGCATACTATCAGTAAGATAAATTTTTATTTGTTAGAAATGTGTTTAGCCACAAGTAACAAAGTACTTAAATAAACGGCTACTTAAACACATACTGGTGCATTTTTCTCACCAGAAATCCCAACTGTTGATTCAACTATTCTATATTGCCAGAAAGAATACAACCTCTTGGGGCGCCTGGGTGGCTCAGTTGGTTAAGCGACTGCCTTCGGCTCAGGTCATGATCCCGGAGACCTGGGATCGAGTCCCACATCGAGTCCCACATTGGGCTCCCTGCTCAGCGGGAGGCCTGCTTCTCCCTCTCTCACTCCCCCTGCTTGTGTTCCCTCTCTCGCTGTGTTTCTCTCTCAAATAAATAAAAAAATCTTTTAAAAAAATAAAAAAGAATATAACCTCTTTCATTATTTCCTGTCTGTCATCTGCAGTGGAGTTTTTCCTCATTTTTGTTCTTTCCATAGTCACAAGATGACTGCTGCAGCTCCGTATTTCACATCAGTGTTCAAGTGACCAGCGAAGGCTCTGCCCCCTTATCAGGAAACAAAAATTTCAAGACTCCATCTAAATCTAACTGGCAGATGTGCAGTTAGATCTCACTTCTCCTAACTTCAAGAGATGCCACAAAAATTAAGGAGCATGGTTGACACTGGGACAGAACATTCATTCACAGGGAGGTCATGTGGGGAGGGCAGTGGGTATTGTGTAGGTTCACAAAAGTATAGAGCACAAGAGCACTTATTCTACAGGTTTATTGTGATTCTTATGTAAGAACATGAGTAATTATCTGTCACAAACTGAGCTTTAAATGATAACTAGTGCCATCATAAAAGCTGTCATCATTTACCTGCTTAAATCTATCATATTATACTCTCCTTGAGAGTAGGAGCTATATTATTGGGTTCTTCTCACTATTAGAGAATTCTTAGTCATTCTGGGATATCATTCCCATACTCCTGCATTTGTTATCTTCCTGGCCTTGGTGGATACGGTTTTTGTTTGTTTCTTATCTGTCAAATGGGGACAACAGCCCTTATTTCATTAAGAAGTTATAATAATTAAATACAACCTGTGAGAGCATCTAATAATCTAATATGGCACATGATATAGAGTAGAAGTAAACATTTCACAACATGAAATAGATTTGAAAATTGAAAATGTATGGACTGTTTTTGGAAAGAGTGGATATTGGGGAGAGAACAAGACTGAGAACCCAGGGAACTTGCCTGTTATCTTGGCTTTGATTTTGACTTGCCTGGTTGGATGTAAAAATACCCCCTGGGTTGCCAATTTGCTCGGAGAGCCTCAGGCTCTCCATGGTTAAATGACCAAATTTGTGAAATCATTACCTTCTATTGCCTCCTCCCTACTACCTCCAGCTGAAAATGCTACAAAAATTAAATGAGGCCATCCCAGTCCATAGAGACATCCTTTGCTTTCACTTGCTTTACAAGATGGCCTGTTCCCTGCTGCAGACAGTGATCCCCCAGTCAAGCCTCTACGTGGTACATCATGTGCGGCAGCTGTCCACACCACATCATGGGAGTCTCATATCAGCCCTTCATTCTCTCTGTTTATTTAGGTAGAATAACTTCTTTTTTGTAATTAGTTTATTTTTTATTTTAAATTTTATTTTATTTTTTCAGTGTTCCAAGATTTATTATTTATGCACCACACCCAGTGCTCCATGCAATACGTGCCCTCCTTAATACCCACCACCAGGCTCACCATCCACCACGCCCCTCCCTTCCAAAACCCTATTTGTTTCTTAGAGTCCACAGTCTCATGCTTCATCTCCCCCTCCGATTTACCCCAACTCACTTTTCTTTTCCTTCTCCTAATGCCCTCCATGTTATTCCTTATGCTCTACAAGTAAGTGAAACCATACGATAATTGACTTTCTCTGCTTGGCTTATTTCACTCAGCATAATCTTCTCCAGTCCCATCTGTGTTGATATAAAAGTTGGTTATTCGTCCTTTCTGATGAAGGCGTATATTCTTGATGAATTATTTTATGACTAGTAGAACTGATTTTCTGAATTGTTTTCACTTAACTCTTTATGATGAGGGCAGAAGATGAACATCTGCCAGGATCTCTCTCTAGAGAATTCTCTCTATTTTTTTGGAGGTTTGGATTTCCCTTAATGAATGTCAATTATGTTTTTGTTATGTCTAAATATTATGTCAATGCTCTTGACACGATATCTCGAAATTCCTTCAATTTAGACATAGCTTTCCACATTCAAGTCTCAATGAAGCACATTTCTTTTTTATTTATGGGATTACTATTTCAGACAAGTGAAAGGATAGACAGTCATCAGAATAATTAGAAGAGATGTTTCTTTAATCATTAATGTTTTGCTTCATTTGCTCTTTTTTTTTTTTAAGATTTTACTTATTTATTTGACAGAGAGAAACACAGCTAGACAGGGAACACAAGCAGGGGGAGTGAGAAAAGGAGAAGCAGGTTTCCCACCTAGCAGGGAGCCCAGTGCTGGCCTCGATCCCAGGACTCAGAGATCACGACCTCAGCAGAAGGCAGATGCTTAATGACGGAGCCACCCAGGTACCCCTTCATTTGCTACTTTTAATGCGTATTATCACAGTGTACGTCACTGAAAAAAATTCTGACTAAATCAACATTCTTTGTATGTTGATTAAAAGCTCAACTCATGTTCACATAGAGTGACTATTACTTTCTTTAGGCAAATGGTGGACTGGCCAAAGATACTCTAATCCTTATATAAATGGGATACATATACACACACAGTAGTTTTAAAGTTTTAATTATTAGTATTATTTTGGTTTTATTTATCTTTAAATGGAGATTCTGAATAGGCTTATTGAAATCTTAAGAATGGTAATACAAAACAATTGCTGCCTGTGTGTGTATGGGATCTTTTGTTAGAATCCTACTTCAAAGTCAATCACAACTGGAGCTATCAAAGCTGAGTAATTAATTACTGAGTCCAGAAGGCCACAGGGCATTAAGTAGACTATCAGATTCTGGGATATTTGGGTGTAGCTTCCATTATATAAGGAATAAAATTTGCATACTTTTCTATAACTTGTTAATAAAATTACAAAGAAATTAGCCTCTGGTATTCTCATACATATAAAAGAAAATTCAGTGTTAATTTAAGCCAGAAAATTCTTCCAAAATGCTTCATGGTCACACTATAAAATACTGCATGACATTTTCTTCATCCTCATTCATTAAAAGAAAATACTAAGTATTCTGATAGATAAAAATAGTGTAAATAATATTCATGTATCAAACATCTATACTGAACATTCCTGAAAGAGGTTTACTCATCTCTCATTTTTATTTTTTCTCCCCCCATGACCATTTCATCTTCAACTTTACATCTGCGTATGGTTTAATAAGCATGCTGTTAATTCATTTGAATGTGTATAGAACAACTGTTCAACTGTTTCGATTATTGTTTTGTTAATTCTGATGTAGTTAGATGTCCAGGATTATTTAAAAAACTGCTTTCATCATACATGGCAGTGAGTCAGACTTCTTAGTTGTGTATCACTTTGGCGTTTAGATGGAAATTAAGGATAGTCTCTTGTGAATATATGTACATTCTCTCCCTAAATAAAAGTAGCATCACACATACACAGCACTACATAAATGCATACATACACTGTCTGCTTAAACTATCTTAGGATGTCCTGACCCTCTAAAATACAACCATGACCCCAAGTTGAACAACTGTTGATAGAGAGGGTATTTGTGTTTCTATTTCTTGTAGACATCCAGTTTATTCAAAAGAAAGAATAAACTAGACATCCAGTTTATTCATAAGAAATAGTAATCTGTTAGCAGTTGTGTGCTCCAGAAGCTAGTAATTAGATGGAGATTGGGAATAAGATGTCTCTTAGGTGTTTATTCCATAAAGTGTATGGAAACAGGATCAAACAGAAAAAGCTGAACTGTGATGTAGGCTCAGTGAAGCCATGACCAACCAAGAAAGGATCTCTGGAGTGAATATTGCTTGTGAGGGTTACCCTGAAATAACTTACATTTGTTGGGTTTTTATGTTTCTGTTTCTCAATTACTATATACAAGTTGCCCTGAGAAGTGCGAGATATCAAGTTAAGTGACTCCTGATGAAAATGATCCTGAGGAACTGACACCTAGATACTGTTTGTTTATTACCCTCCCCCTCACTGGGAAAATACTTTCTTGAAGAGACATATGGTCAGTATACTCTTCGGGCTGTTGAGAAGATACATTTCTCTCTGTATATTTGAATAGGTGACAAGAGGAACTCTCTTCCTGAAGGAAAATAGAAAAAGAATAAAAAATACGACTATACCTCTATGTTTGTTTTCAGTGCTTTAATTGACGCTCATCTTCTCCTTCCATCTTTTACTCTCTATCCTATTGTTCTCACAGTCAACCAGCACCTTTTCAGGTTTTTGGAGTTTTGTTTATTTTTAATATTTTATTTATTTAAGAGAGAGAGAGAGAGTGCATGCTTATGCATGGGCAGGGGGAAGGGCAGAGGGAGAAGCAGACTCCCCACTGAGTAGGGAGCCTGATGAGGATCATGACCTGAGCCAACATTTAACCCACTGAGATACCCAGGTGCCGCACCTTTCCCGTTTCTTACCCCTGAGGGATCTAGAGCCCAGTCCACCGTGTCTTCCCCAGCCTGGGATGACTACACCTATTTGTTTATCGTCAGATTGGACATAGGAATATTAAGAGACAATTAGGTGAATCAGCTGAGTCTCACAGGGATTCCTGTTTGCGTTTATTGTAAAATTGCAGCCCTGCCTCCTCCTGACTATTAGGATCAATAACTCTTGATAAGAAAAATTCCTCTTCTTGGGGCGTGTGGGTGGCTCTGTCAGTTAAGTGTCTGCCTTCGACTCAGGTCATGATTTCAAGGTCCTGGGATTGAGCCCTAATAAGACTTCCTTCTCCCTCTGCCTCTGCCTCTCATTTGTGCTTTCTTTCCCTCTCAAATAAATAAAATCTTTAAAAAAGAAAAGAAAGGAAAAGAAAAATTTCTCTTCTTACCTTTTACTCTTTTGATACAAAATGTCCAGCTAACAACCACAGCTTGTAATTCAAGGTAAGACCTATTATATCATTTAGAAGAATCCCTCTTCCATTAAGGAATGGAAGTGGTAGCATTATAGAGACAACTGTTGAAGGATGGGAAGCACAATATTCCCAAATGGCTCAGTGAGAATTATGGAATGTGGGGCACTACTTCTTAAACCTGTTACTTCCAGGATCCATATATTCTCCCTTTGGGGAAACAGTGACATATAGAGGTTTTTGATTTAATATATATATATGCATCCTGTGTAGGGTCAACCCATCGTTATAAAGTGCTGCTTCTGAGCTTTATGATTTTAATAAAGTCTATTAAAATCAGTTATTATTTTGATAGACTATTGCAATGTTGTGTCAGGTCAGCTTATTTTGGGTGATAGGGTGTGTGATATGACGTGACCAATGGATCCCATGATAATCGGCTCTTCTCCATATCTCCTTTGTTTCAAAATGTCTGCCTGACCTGAAGTAGTATTCTGTGGAATCTCATGCTAGTGGATCAAATACTCAATAAACCCTCAGATGTTAATGCTGCCTGAAAGCCCATTAGCAATTTTATCTGTTCCTGGGAGGAACAAAACATAACAAAACAACTTTGGATGTTTCATAGCTGGTAGAGGACCTATGCAGTCAATTTGACACTAAGTGACAGAAAAGTTTCATATCAGAGGTTCAACCTGGCTTCTGTGGGCTAGCAAGTCAGACATTTGACAGCATCAGTAATAAATTAGCTTTGGTAATAGCACTCTATGATGTTGGGCCAATGCATAGCCTCAATCTCTACCATTTTGTTCAAATGGTTCATTTTCCGATTGTGCTGTCACTGAATTGGCCACTGACAATGTGGTTGATATCTCTCAGCAAGACAACTGTGTCTGCTGAACTAATTAGTGCCTCTTTCATGCTAGATTCTCTCTGATGGGCACTAACATATCACTAACAAGATACAAACACCTTATACTTTATGCTCGTGTTCAGATACCTGTCTGTGCATCAATTTTTGATACTTTCTTTTTCATGACTTTCAAGTCTTTTTGCTTAGCCCCTTGACTAGCTATTTGCCAAGCTATTTGCCAATATTGTGAGTGGGCATGTACTCTAAACTTGGTCCAGTTCTCTTTCCACATGAGGTAGATAGACAGATGCACTGCCTAGTAGATTTTTCTTTATTATTTTCTTTCAAGGCCATTCTAATTATGGATATATATTTTTCAGCTTGCACCCATATAGGCAGACTTGACTTATCTGTAAAAGAAGCTAAGGCTTTTTTCCCCCCTCCAGGTGGACACATACAATCCCACATGAGTTACAGGCATAGGTTGATGAAATGCCTTGGTAAAAGAGCAGTAAGCCCCTTGGGGTTCTGGGCTACCTGTTTATGTAGTTTGTTGCAAGTCTCTGGTCTCATTCATGCTCACTCAGAACTGTATCATTTCTGTGTTACAGTGGTTTGCTGCCCAGCTACAAAACCTTGTGATTTGGTGGGTTTAAGATGTGATTTATGATGGATAGTCCTGGATAGCCAAGGTCTGAAGTTATGTCTCTTCAAGGGCCCTATAGCATGTCAGGAACTGTTTTTCACAAAATGCATTATTCTTTGTACATTAATCTGCTAAATCTATATGACATTTGGTAGGGCTGCTTGCACCACATCCTAGACATAGCAGATCATTTTCATATTCTCAGCCATACTCAAAGCTGGGAACCTTTTATTTCATACATCTTATAGGCCAGAATAGTATCCCAGCATGTTTAATATGGTTCCCACACAACCCCCCACCAAAAAAACTCTTGAAAATTGTGTTTTCTTCTTTGTGATAGAAGGTGTAAAATGTAATAATATAAATAACACTTAAATGTCTCATTTGTATGGGATATCCTAGCGTGCCTCTGCCCTTTGGGGTTCTAAAATATTAGCAGGGCTTATTTCCTATCTTCACGAATGCTTGAGTCTTCAAAAGGCCCTCATCTCAGCAGCCATATTCTGCTTACCTGCCCAGAAAAACGTAATATTGACAATGTAATGAATTAATGTGATGTGTTGTTGAATATCCATACTACCCTTTCAAAGTATTTTGTGAAAGAAGTAAGAGAATCATTATTGCCAAGAGGAAAAGTAACTGCATATTGCTTTCTATTTCATGAGAAAGCATTCTGTTTCTCATTATTGATTGGAGGAGAAAAAATTGAATTTTCCATGTCCGTGAATATATACCATATATTTGAACTCACATTAATCTGTCCTAGCATACATACCATATCTTGTAAGAATGCCACCATTGAGGTTACTATTTGGTTGAACTTGAAATAATCTACATTTACCTTCCAGTATTACTCTGATTTCTGTAGGAGCCTTACTGGTGGATTAAGAGAAGATGTGATGGAGCCATCACACCTGAATCTTCCAGACCTTCAACAGCAGTGCAAGTTACTCTCATGTTCCCAAAGATACAACATTGTGTTTGATTTCCTATTTCCCGTGGGGGGGAGGGGGGGAGGGGAGGAAGAGTTAATTGTAGAGACTTCCACTTGGTCTTCCCTTTTATGATATTTCTGATCCCACAGAAAGAGAATCCAATGTTTAGGTTGCATTATTTACCAAATATGTCAAATCCCATTATACATCCAAGGATCAGGAAAATGGCCAGTTAGATTTACAAACCTTGTAATCTCATTCCAAGTCACACTTTTCTTAGATTCCATTTATCCCCTGACTCATGTCATCCCACTTTAATGTAGAGGGCATGACGATATACTGTTTTCTGAACTTCAAATACAATTAAAAACTTGTGTTCAACAGTCTTGAAAATACCTGAGTATTTCTCTTTCCCCGTTATCCAATTAACTGAAAAAAAAAAATGGCCTAGATTCCTTTGGGGGAAGAACTGGGAGAATTATTAGACATACTTACTGTAGTGTCACAAGTTCCTATCTCCTAGACAAACAGACATCTCTTCCATCATTGGTTTATGGGTATAAAACCCATTTCAGGGCTGCATACTGGAAAAGATATTATATTGATTTTTATTTTTATTGAGTTGACCACTATTAAACCACTGGGCATTAATCCTTGATTTCTTCTTCGGATGGTACAATTGGAGGTGCAATCTTAATGTTTGTTTATCAATTTTTTCCTCAGAATTCTGTGTCCAATTAACTTTTATCATCATCTCTGGATTGAGCCCTTTTGGTTACCACTCTAACTTCTTTGGCCATTATAATAATTGAAATCATCTAGCATCTGTGGCTAAGGCTTCCATCTAGCCTTGATATAGGGGAGAGTTTGTTCTATCACCATGGCATCCTTATTACCACAACTTGATCAACAAATGTGGACTACCTTAAGAAGGGCATGACCTTGGGCAAGGTGGCTGTCTGTAGTTGAAGCCAATCTTGGGAAATGCCGACCGCTGATCTTTCCTGATGGAAGATGTGGCCCAGATATCTCTATATCTGCCCAGATTACAACAGTTTATTTTAAATGGAAGGTTTCTAAGACTAAACAATAATTTTAGTCTTACTGAAATGATTGGGCAATTTAGAGATATGTTCAATTTAATATCTTACTGAAATGGCTCTAAATTCATTGTCAGACTGCTGGGGATACAACTGAAAAAGAACAAACCCCATCTTTTTTATAAACTTGGAATTGTAGTCATGTAGAAGGATCTATATTTTAAAAAGACAATCAACTATGTGTATAAGTTAGATATATTTAGATAATTAAAAATGCTGTGAACAAAATAAAATAATATAAAATGACTTTAGATTTACCAAATCAAGTGTTCAGAAGGTGTATATTTGGATAAAATTAGAGCAGAAGGCTGTTCCAGATGCAAGAGACAAAGGCCATCAGGGTAGGACAAGTCAAGGGCATTTGATTAACATAAAGTAAGGTGATGTGACAATGTACAGTGAGCATGGCATTATATAGCTCAAAACAAGGTTAGAGATAGAAGCAACTATAAGATTATAGAGAGTGTCATATGTCACAAAAAAATATTTACTGTCTTAGAAATCTGACCAGGTCACAGAATGAATCTTTTTGCAGTGGAAGTAACACAAAAGTAAAGAAACAAGAAAATAGAATAGGTAGAGGGATCTAGTTACAATAAAAAGGTGAATGTGTAGGCAACATTGAGAATGAAAGATACTACGAAAGACAAGACATGAGAAGGAGAGAGTTAGTAGTGAGTCTAAATTTGCACTATGTCCTTCAATATTTGGAGACCCAATTCTAATTTTCATGATTTTTATCAGGATAAAGCTAGGTTTTCATGTTTAATGTGAATAAATATGTGGAGATGTACGGGTCCAATCCAAGAGAGAGTATTCCAACATTTAGGCGGGCAGAGCAGAAGAGGAATCAGCAAGAAAGATGGAAAATACAGTTGGAGAATAGAAATAAAATTGGGAGAATGTATTATCATAGAAGCCAAGATAAAATAATTTCCTCGAGACAAAAAAGGACCTAAATTAAAAGTACAAATTCTTAAAATATTCAAAGGTGGGGTTTCTAAAACCACCCAGGAATCTCCTGTAGAACAGAAGAACTTGATGGAAGACACTAAAGACAGGTATTTATACCATAGCCAGAAAGCGGAACTTCTTCAGTATCCAAATAGCAAGAAAGGGCCATGGATTATTAAAATGCAATGAAAAGAACTTCAATGTGCATCTTAAAATTAATCTATTGTCTAGTATGTGAGTGGTGTCAATGGAAAAGAGAGCACCAAATATTTAATGGCCATGAATACTATGCCAGACATTGTTCATCACATTGGGAGTATGAGAACAGAATCCAGAAGCAATCTGCCTGATTCAAAGCCCAGGGTTGTCAACCACTGTGTGATCTTGGGCAATTTAAAAACTCTCTCAATTTCCTTATTATAAACTGGGATAAGAGCAATATTCACTACATAGGGGTGTTGTGAGGTTTGAATGTGTTCTACAAGTAGTTCATACATGTTATTACCACTTTATTACTGAATCTTTAGAGTAACTCTCTAAGAGGGTTCACTTGGAGATCCATTTTTGATGATGAGGGGAAGCTCAGGACACTGACGTTTTAAAGGTCTACCACTGATATATGATAGAGCAAATAGTCAAGTCTGGGTCTTATTACAAAACTTGAATTTTTCCATTCTTATTTCCAGTCTAAAAAGAAAGACAACATGTATCCAAATCATACAGACACATGAAGTGCACACAATGTCAATGAGACTATATGTTAACACATTTTTCTTCCAAGGAAAGCTCCCAAGAAATTCTCTAGAAAGCAATTCCAAGTACAGTCAAATGAAACCATACTTTCTCAGGCACCTGCATGGATCAGTTAATTAAGTATCTGACTCTTAATTTTGGCTCAGGTAATGGATCTCAGGGAGGTGATATTGAGCCCCACATCAGGCTCTGTGCTTAGCAGGGAGTCTGCTGGAGATTCTCTCTCTCTCCCTCTGTCCTTCCCCTTGCTTTGCACATTCATTCTCTCTATATATATGTGTAAATAAAATCCTTTAAAAGAAAACTGAAAATGAAATAGTACTTCCTAAGCAAGTACTATGTGCACAGCTATATTAGAGCTTGGGTGAAGATGATAAAATGTAAAATTAAATGTGATCCCTAATGATTATATTCCAGAGCAAGGGTGAAGTGTAGAGGAGAATTGTTCACTTCCAGTGACATCACTGTGATAAGTTCATTATAATCCAAAGTCTGTTCCATAGTCCTTCAAAGTTTGGACATAAAGCTTTTTCTTTTTCCTCTCCCTCTTTTTTTTTTTTGAAATAAAACTTTCTTTTAATTATTATTATATGTTAGTCACCATGTAGTACATCATTAGTTTTTGATACAGTGTTCTATGATTCATTGTTTGCATGTGACACTCAGTGTTCCATGTAATACATGCCCTTATTAATACCCATCACTGAGTTAACCCATCCTCCTCCCTCCCTCCCTTCCTTTTAGATGGGGTCTTTGCCTGGTTTTGGGATCAAGGTAATGCTGGCCTTGTAGAGTCTGGAAGTTTTCCTTCTGTTTCTATTTTTTTGAAACAGCTTCAGAAGAATAGGTATTCTTTCTTTCTTTTTTTAAAAAAACACTTTTTTAAAGATTTTATTTATTTATTTGACAGAGAGAGAGATCACAAGTAGGCAGAGAGGCAGGCAGAGAAAGGAGGAAGCAGGCTCCCTGCTGAGCAGAGAGCCTGATGCGGTCCTCGATTCTAGGACCCAGAGATCATGACCTGACCTGAAGGCAAAGGCTAAACCCACTGAGCCACCCAGGTGCCCTAGGTATTATTTCTTCTTTGAATGCTTGGTAGAATTTTTTACCACTGTTTCAATCTCGTTACTGGTGTGGGTCTATTCAGGTTCTCAATTTCTTCCTGTATCAGTCTTGGTAGTTTATAGGTGTCTAGGAATGCATCCATTTCTTCTAGATTGCTTACATTATTGGCATATAGCTGTTGATAATAATTTCTGATTATTTCTGTTTCCTTGGTATTAGTCATGATCTCTCCCCTTTCATTTATAATTTTATTAATTTGTGTCCTTTTCTTTTCTTTTGGATAAGTCTGGCCAGCAGTTTATTGATTTGATTAATTCTTTCAAAGAACCAGCTTCTAGTTTCATTGATGTGTTCTACTGTATTTCTGGTTTCTAATTCATTGATCTCTGCTCTAGTCTAATTTCTCTTCCCATATATGGGCTAGGCTTAATTTGTTGTTGATTCTCCAGTTCTTTAATGTATAAAGACAGTTTGTGTTAGGAATTTTTCTATTTCTTTGAGTGAGATGACTATGTATTTCCCCCTTAGGACTACCTTTACCATGTCCCATAGGTTTTAGACTGATGTGCTTTCATTCTCATTGGTTTCCATTAATTGTTTAAGTTCTTTGATTTCCTGGTTGACCAAAACATTCTTGAGCAGGATGATTTTTAGCTTCCAAGTGCTTGAATTCCTTCTAAACTTTTTCTTGTGATTCAGTTTCAAAGCATTGTGGTCTGAGAATATGCAGGGAATAATCTTAATCTTTGGGTGTCAGTTGAGACCCGATTTGTGACTCCATATGTGTTCTATTCTCAAGAAAGTTACATGTGTGCTCGAGAAGAATGAATGTTCTGTTGTTTTAAGGTGGAATGTTCTTTATATAATCTATGAGGTCCTTCTCGTCCATTGTGTCATTCAATGCTCTTGTTTCTTTGTTGATTTTCAGCTTAGGTGATCTGCCTATTACTGACAGTGGAGTGTTGAGGTCTTTTACTATTAACACATTATTATCAATATGTCTATTTTGGTTAACGGTTGGCTTATGTAGTTGGCTGCTCCCATATCGGGGGCATAGATGTTTGCAACTGTTAGATCTTCTTGTTAGATAGACCTTTTAAGAATGATATAGTGTCCAACTGTATCTCTAACTACAGTCTTTAGCTTAAAATCTAATTTGTCTGATATGAGAATTGCTACCTGTGCTTTCTTTTGAGGTCCATTGGCATGAAAAATGGTTCTCTATCCCTTCACTTTCAGTTTGGATATATCTTTAGGTTTAACATGAGTCTCTTGTCGACACCCATACAGATGGGTCCTGTCTTTTCATCCAATCTGCAACCCTGCACCGTTTCATGGGAACATTTAGTCCATTCATGTTGAGAGTGATTATTGAAAGATATGATTTTATTATCATCATGTTGCCTGTGAAGTCCTTGTTTCTATATATTGTCTCTATAAATTTCTCTTGGGTGGACCCAAGGGTGATATGGAAGGAGGTTATGGACCTCCCCTTAATATTTTTTGTAGGACTGCCTTAGTGGTCACATATTCTTTCAGTTTTTGTCCACTTTGCAAGCTCTTTATCTCTCCATCCATTCTAAATGATAGCCCTGCTAGATAAAGTCTCCTTGGCTACTGTTCTTTTCATTTAGTCCCTGAATATGTCTTACCAGCCCTTTCTGGCTTGCCAGGTCTCTGTGGACAGGTCTGATGTTATTCTGATGTTCCTCCCTCTGTACATAAGGAATCTCTTCCTCCTAACTGCCTGTAAGATGGTTTCCTTGGTTCTAAGATTTGTGAGTTGTACTATTACATGCCTAGGCATTGGTCTGTTCACCTTGAACTTGGGAGGGGTCCTCACTGCCTCTAGGACAGAAATGTTTGTTTCAGTCCACAGATTAGGGAAGTTCTCCACTATAATTTTCTCAAATGTATCTTCTAGTCCTCTCTGTCCCTCCACCCCTTCAGGGATCCCAGTATTTCTGGCATTGGAATGTTTCATGGCTTCATCTATTTCTCTATTTCTGTTTTCATAGATTTTAAGCTGTTTGTTCCAGGCCTCCTCCTATGCCTTCTTTTCTATAAATTTGTCTTCTAGATCACTAATTTGTTCTTCTGCCTCATTCACCCTAACTGATAGAGTATCTATATTAGATTGGATCTCATGGATAGCATTTTTAAGTTCTGCCAGATCAGCTCTTGCTAAAAGCAAGAACCTCTGTAGAAATGTTGACATAATTTTAAAATTAAGAGCCCAAGATCAGTCTCACAAAATGACTGTCTGTTTCTTGCAGGGAAGCAAAATGTAGGAGACATAGACATACATCCGCGTTTCATCAATCATTATTAAAAGCACACACACACACACACACACACACACATTATTTGCATCATAGCCACAAAATTAAAGAGTTATTCAGTTTTTAAAGTTCAAATAATTTCATCGTGGGTGCATGGTGTGTAGTTTGTAAGAGACAAAAATGTACTAAATACTATGCAAAATTCTGTACACTTCACATATATTACTTTTCATAATGAGGAAATATGATAAATTCTACAGAGAGAGAGCCAGTGTGAGACTTATTCCTTCTAAAATACAGGATGAAATGAAACATGATATTATTTGAATTTGTGGTAGAGCTAAATCCATAAATTAAAATCCTAGCTGTGAAAAAGCACACTTTTATCCTGAACTGTTCTTAAGTCTTAATAACAATTCCCTAGAAAGATCAGATTTCAATCAGTGGCTAGAATGAAAAAAAAAAAAGAGTTATATCAGTAAGGTGTATTGAGGTTTATTAGAAACCTTAAAGGCAGATTTTGAATTGCATAATAATTATTTTGGGGATTTCTAAAATTTTAAATGGGTTACATAATATGAACTTATTTTTCAAACAGTTTGACCCTGTTGGCTGAGAAATAGAATGAAGATGAATTAGGTATTGTTTAAATTATTTTTAAGGGACTGCTTATATTTTATTCTATATTCATACATCCATCTTTTGCAGATACAAATTACTATCTTTGCATCTCCAAGAGATACATCAATAAGAAACTTCACAAAACAACACATGCTCCAGAAAACCCCATACACTATTAAAGTTGACTGTTAACCAAATTTAAATCACTAAGAAAATAACATTCATTTGGAAATGTTACTACTAGTTTCCAGGACTGAAGTATAATAATACATCTGATTTTTCTGACATCCTTAAGAGCTAAGTCCCTGAAATCTAAAACAAGTAACATCAGTTTCTTTTCTCTTCTGGCTTTGTTGTATAATGAATGACAGTGAGCTCTTTTGACAGTAATTGCAATCAAGAACTGTAAAATGTTTTATATTTATTACACCTGAGAGGATTTTATCCAATGACACCAAGATTAGCACTATAGCAGTTAATAAGAAAAGTTGGTTAAATCAGAGAGTCATAGTCAGATTCAGATCAGATCAGAGCAATCTAAGAGGAAATTAAGAAAACAATGCTTTTTACAAAAGCAACAAAAAGAATAAAATATTTAAAAATAAACTGAAAGGAGGCAAACACTGAAAAGTACAAAGCATTGCTTCGAAAATTAAGGAAAACACAAACAAATGGAAAGACATTTCATGTTCATGGGTTGGAAGATTTAATATTGTTAAAATATTCATCCTACCTAAAGCAATCTACAGATTCAGTCAATCCCTTCCCAAATCCCAATGGCATTTTAGAGAAATAGAAAAGCAATTTTAACATTCATATGGAACTACAAAGGACCTCAAATAGTCAAAACAACATTTTGAAAGAAGAAAAAATCTGGATGCCTCACATTTCCTCACTTCAAGACATATTACAAAACTACAGTAATCAAATGACTATTGTACTAGCATCAAGACTGACATATAGAACGATGAAACAGAATAGAGATCCTGGAAATAAACCCATGTACATACAATTGTATAAGCTTCACAAAAATGCCAAGAATACAAAATGGGGAGAAAAATAGTCTCTTCAAACACTGGTGCTGGGAAAACTGGATATTCACATGTAAAAGAACAAAATGAGACCCTTATCTATCAGCATACCAAACAAACAAATAAACAAACCACCTAATGGATTAAAAACTTAATTAAATTTAATACCTAAAACTATAAATCTCAGGAGGAAGCCTGGGAAAATCCTCATAACATTGATCACGGCAATAATTTCTTGGATATGATACCCAAAACACAAACAAGAACAAAAATAACTAAGTAGGAATATATCAAGCTTAAGTACTTCTACACATCAATGGAAAGAATCAACAGTAAAAAGCATCCTATGGAATAGGAAAATATTTGCAATCCATTTATATAATAAGGGATTAATATTCAAAATACATAAAGAATTCTTACAACTCAATATCAAAAACCAAATAACCTGATTTTTAAAACAAGCAAAGGACTTAAATAGACATATTTCCAAAGAAGATATACAAATGGTCAACAGGTACATAAATCATGCTCAATATCACCAAACATTAGGAAAATGCAAATTTAAAAACACAATGAAATATCACTGCACACACTGGCCATTATCAAACACAGACACACATACACACAGAGAAAAGTCTTTGAAATGTTGGTAAGAATGTGCAGAAATTGGAACCCTTGTGCTCTATTACTGGGAATGTAAAGTGGTGTAGCTGCCACAGAAAACAGCATATAGCTTTATTTATTTGACAGAGAGACACGCAGCTCAAGAGGAAACACAAGTGGGGGAGGGAGAGAGGGAGAGAAGGAGAAGCAGGCTTCCTGCTGAGCAGGGAGCCCAATGTCAGGCTCAGTCCTGGAACTCTGGGATCCTGACCTAGGCCAAAGGCAAATGCCTCAACGACTGAGCCATCCAGGTGCCCCATCCCCCCCAACTTTTTTTTTCTAAGTAGAATGATCCTATGATCCAGCAATCCCACTTCTGAGTATTTATCCAAAATAATTGAAAGTAGAATCTAGAAATGATATTTACACTCCTTATATACACTGCAACATTATTCACAATAGCCAAGAAATGAAAACAACTTAAATGTCCATTGAGAGATAATGGATAGGGAAGTGTGGAATAGACATGCAGTGGAGCATTAGTCACCCTTAAAAAAAGAAGGAAATCTTATCATTGTACACATGAATAAACTTTGAGGACATGATAAATGAAATAAGCCACTGACAGAAGGAAAAATACTGCATGATTCTACTTATAGGAAGTACATTAAGGGGTCAAACATAAAATCACCAACTTAGAATGATTATTGTCAGGCAAGGGGGATGAAAGGTGGAAATGCAGTTTTTATTCCATGGGCATAGAATTTCAGTCATGCAGGATGAAATATCCTAGAGACCTGCTATACAACCAAGTGCTTGAACACAATACGTTGTTGCACATGTAAACATTTAAGAGAGTAGATTTCATGTTTATTTCTACTAAAATAAAAATAAAACCTGACGAAGAATTATTTTTCATGTGTTGACTTTCTAAATATTAAGAAATAAGTTCACTATTGAACCAAAACAATAGAATATAAAAGGATATTCAAAATATAAGAGCCTACTCAAACTAATGTAAGCCATTCTTGGTAGAAAAGTAAAGCTTAATCCTGAGTCTGTAACACATATTAGAGCTTTTACCTTCCATAGTATTTACTTGCGATACTCAAACACATTATTGGCTTAGAATACTTTCCTTTTCATTTTCCAGGAAGGTCTTGCCCTCCTTTTCAGCCCCCCGTCGTTAGCTTGAGTAGCTTAGCTTTTAACATTTTATAAGTTTTGTGATCCAAGTAAGGTCCAAATGAGGTTTCCCTTGAGGAAGAAAAATAATCCATATTTTAAAAAAATCATTGAAAGTTGGTAGACTCTAGTGCCTTTGCTTACAGATGAGGAATACAACATTTAGACAGCTTAAAACTTGTTTGAAGTCACATAACCGTTGAGATAATCTGGTCCGCAACTCTGAACCTCCATTCTTGCCAACATTAACTATGCATGTGGTTTTACTCCTGTACATCAAAGTTGGACAAAACTGGAAAATTATTATTTTAAGCCTAACATGGACTAGACATTATGGCAGTTAGTAAAAATAAAAGGTCTGACCTGCATCCTTTCTCAAGAAGTTCTCATCAACATAATCTAATGAAGTTTGTTTAGTGTTTTTTAAAAAGAAAGATACCATATGCATAATTACTTAAAAAACAAAATGAGGGGCACCTAGGTGGCTTAGTCGTTAAGCATCTGCCTTTGGCTCAGTTCATGATCCCAGGGTGCTGGGATCGAGCCCCACATTGGACTCCCTGCTCAACGGGAAGCCGGCTGTTCCCTCTCCCACTCACCCCGCTTGTGCTCCCTCTCTTGCTGTGTCTCTCATAGTCAAATAAATAAATAAAATATTTAAAAAAGAAAAAACAAAATGAAATATTTGAAGTATATTTTCTGAAATGGTCTAAGAATATATAGTATGTATTGTGATGTGTATGGTGTGTGTATATATACTATGTAAGTTTCATTTATAGATAAAGAATGTGCAGAATCTGGGAGGCAGCATTTGCTCAACTCCACACTGATCACTGGAGTACTGCTTTTTAAATTGAGAGATCACAGCTTGATTCAAAGTCATCAAGACATAGTTCATATAGAACATCCAACATGGCTGGGGAAATACATACTCTGTGAGCACTGACTAAAGGAATTAAAGAGTAAAGAGATAGGAACAAGTCATAAACTTAAGTATCTGAAATTCTATCCTGAAAGAGAAAGAAACCTTATCATAATTGTCCCTTAAAGAATTTGGACTCATTAGATGTATATAAGAGAGAAGCAGAGGTTTCCCTTAACTTAAGGAAGATCTTCATAATTGCTGGAGTTACCTAACAGTGAAATAGGGTACCTGAGATATTGATTACCCAGTAAATGAGGATATTGGATCTAGATAAGCATTTGGAAGAGATATTGTTAAGCAGGGTTTCTTAGACTAATATGCACATACATCACGTGGGAGTGTTGTTTAAATGAAGAGTCTGAGAAAAGTCTGTAAAGGTAGGAGTGCGATCTTACATTCACACGAAGTGTTCAGGTGATGTCCAAGCTTCTGTTGCATTGCTCATACTTTGAGTCACAAGCTTATAGAACAAAGAACAGCATTTAATCTGTACATTGAAATAGGTGATTGAAATTTTATTTGAGGCCTGGAACTTTATTAGACTTGATTGCTGAACACGCTATAAATAAAGCTGCTGTTCAGTTAGGAATTATCTGCTTCATTCTGATGAAAAAGGAAAATATTTTGAGGAGCAGCCGGGGAAAGTGAATTGCCTTGTCTAAAGAGAAAGAAATCCCAAATGCACTATGTGTTAACTCACACATGCTGCCGAATGTCTGCCTCCTATAATGACATTTAAGTCACACACACACACACACACACACACACACACACACACACACACACACACAGTTCTGCCTCCAGCTTTTTCATGGTATTCTTTGATTCTGTGTTAGTCCTCTGTTGTCTTCCTTAATAGTGTGGAAATTTTTTACTGACATATTTGCGTTACAGTCATGCTGAATTGTTATATGGATTTCAGCAAATTTCATGTAGCAGCTGAAATGCTCAAACATTTTTGACATCCAAAAACTTCACTTGGAATTTTTTTCTTTTCTTTAATGGCCCAGTGATAATAAAGACCAATTAAAACTTTGGCTGCCTGGCTACAGAGCAGCTGACTTGTGTAACTCTTCTAAATGAGACTGTCTGAGCACAGTGTCTTCCTTTAAACATGAAAAATTTCGAACACTATTTAGTTTGACCATAATTAAATCTCTTAGTCCCTCAAGGAAGTAAGTACTTGTTTTTTCTCTATATGATTAATTTTGGTTATTTTACCTTCACATAAGGAACATTAAAGAATAAAAGAGTAAAACACTTCCAAATAGTTTCCAAAGTCTGTTACAGACTAGACATAACAACTAATTATTCTTCCGTTCCCCATTCTAAGGCTTCAGATAACAGTGTGGGGGGGGAAGTTATCATTTCTCTAGTACAATTTTCAGCAGTGAGTGCTAGTATCCAAACAAGGAATCCCAGTTATCTTCAAAGAAAATAATTTGTACCATCATTCCTAGAAAACTAAAAGAATTTCTGAAAGTCTATAAAATGTTCTGGCATTTCTGACAGAAGATTCCACAATGTCTGATAATTAATAGCAAAAATATAAAATGCATTAATTAGTCTCCTCTCAATTATATACAAATCATGATAAATTGGGGTAAGGAACTAAGTTTCAGGCTTTGTGCTCAGGCTAATGGAAACCATTTTATTATTTTTGGAGTGATAAAAGGAATTCTTGACTTGAGAGAATTTAGTTGACATTTAATCTTGATTCACCCTGTTGGTGGAAAATGAAACCATATTTCCTCTGGGTTCAGATGTCAATCAATGAAAATACAATCCTTGTAAATAAATAGGGTTACGTTATCTCATCTATTTCTTTGCCTGCCTCAGAAGAAGCCTTTCACAAAACCATTGTAGAAGATCAATTATGGAGAAGACCTGTGAATCAGAAGTACAAAATGGTTCTCAAAAACAGATTCTGAATCAAAAAAGACTTAGGTGTTTATGGCTGGGAAAATATTTCTCACAGAACCAAGTGGAAAAAAAGTAGATATTTTGAAAAATAAATAAGACAATCTTTCTTCATCAATTATATATCTATATGTATCTATATATGAATGTATAAATTAAAATATATAATTGTGAATTTATATATTACATATAATATAAAATTATATGTATACATAAACATGTATATGTACATGTATGCATATGTCTACATATAAGAACACATATGTGTATGCATATCATATGCATAGATATACATATTTGTTTCTATATAAGAATCACCCTGTGTGTGCACACATATTCATATTTATATGCATACGTGTATATATGGGTACATAAAATGATAGCAGGAATTTTTATTTGAAATTTTTCACTAAAATCTTTGAAAAGCAGAATGTGGAAATCAGTCAAACCAGATGCCACCAGAATTAGTCAGGAGTAGCACAATTCATGTTTTTCAATTATTCGTGCTAGAATCAAAGGACAGCAATGACACACTTAAACATCAGTTTTATTTTAAAGTGTCTTTACAAGAAAAACCAACGCTATCTGAAAACATTTCAGATTTGGCTTTAATTTATAGTGAATTCACTTTAATGAAGATAAGACCCATAGTGCCATGTGCCTAATCTATACTTCTACCGCTTAAGACCAGCCAATGAAGAAAGATGCCAGGGAGCAGAACGGCTTGGTGGGAACGACCCCTAATCCTTCAAACTAACAGCAAACCTTCCTATTACCAGGCTTTTTGAGGACATCTATATGCTACTTGACTAGGCACTAGTATCAAATATAAGTTGAAGATCTGTACTAAAGATCTTCAGAAATATGAATTTTAGGACTTTCTATAGGATCAAACAGGCTGATTCTGATTTCATGTGATTTTTTTTCCTGCTAGTCTTATTCTCCTCTTAAAAAAACCCCACAGTTGTCACAAAAGACTGTAATGAGAACAAAGTACATGGTTTGTAGACTGTATAAGGTTTTGCAGTTTTTGTGTTGTCAAGTTCATTTACTTTTGTTTTTGAGGTTTATGTCTCTTTTTGGAATATCCTCTTGGCCTCAAGACTACACTCATAACCCTTATTTCCTAACAATGTTTTAATTTTTAGATATTTGATTAATGCTTTATGTTTTTGCATTCTTGTAAAACTAAGGTAGCTTAATTCTAAGTAGTTTTAATATCATTATAATTTTACTGCATTTAATTCTTATTTATTATTCCTAGTCACAGGATTTCTCATTTTTAATTCTTCTGATCTTCTACACGTTTGGATTTAGTATTTAGATTATTTTCATGTTTTTAAGAGCTGCATATTTTGGAGTCTCTAGCTTTGGGTAGTGAGATTTTGTTTGTTTCTTTTCCTGTTCAGCATCCATTGCATTTCTCTCTAGTAAGAGCATCATCAGCACATTGATTTTCTTCTACATATCCACTTTCCCTTCCCTAACTTCTAGCCTCTACAACTGTGAGAAAAATAGGTTTTATTTTTTAAGCTTCTCAGTCTATGGAATTTGGTAATGACAGCCTAACCACACTAATACAGAGGGTATATGTCCTTCCTGTGTTTTGTCATTCCTGTTTGTTAAAATGTGGAAGCAATGGCTGGAGCTTGTGCAGCCTTCTTGAGCCAAAAGATGGTAGCCACATATACAGGATGTGCTAGGAAGAAGAATGATGGTGAGCCTACCATAACAGACCTGTTTATATGCAAATATGCAAATTTTTTTCCTGATAGTGAAATAAAATTATATGTTGTTAAAAATACTATTATTTTATATTTCTAACCTCTGTTTGTGATTGCCTTAATATAACATTAGGTTGCCCAAATGTAAATTATAATACAGATGCTTATTTCTTCATCTCTAATAGGGAGATGACATCAAACACGAAAAAACTGTCATTTTCTCTATAATATTTCTATAATATTTATACTGTCTATTGTCCAGAATTGGGCCACAAACACCACTCCTAACTTATTACTTAATTAGCAAATCTTAATATTCTCCTCAAATTCAGCACTCTGCTACTCTACAAAGTGTTAACCTGACAAATGTTTCCAAATTACTTTATTGTTCTCAGGGAATATTGGGCTAGTTACAGTTATAATAAAGACAGTAGGAAAGAAGTGTTGGGTCAAGGCATTCACAAGTAAGGTAACTACTGACGGTCCCTCGCATGGCTCATGATAATAGTGACTGATCCCAAGTGGGATCTGAGAGCAATTTCCTGAGCAGAAGTCTAGGGTGTGGATGGAATGAGTCAGGCTCTCCTTTGAGCTTCCTCAGAAGCAGTGACAAATGGAGGGAAAATGGATGTAAAACCACAAAATCTTGCACATATTTCAACCAAATCAGAAGCTCAAATTAGCAATCTAATGTCGGGAGATAGTATTTATTTACCCAAATTTAGAATCACAGTTAAGCAGCCATGAGCTCATAGTGTAAATGCTGATTTATGAGCAACATAGATGCGACTGATTTTTTCTTAATTTTTATCCTTGTGAATATGCCATCACAAGTGAACAAATTTGCTTAGTTATCAAGAAGCAAAAAACGGAAGCAATGGCAACAAGGTACAAAATGGGAACTAGGAAAATCTGTATTCCAGGATTTGTGGCAATTCAGAGCCACATGCCAGGCTCAGTTGTGTTACTTCTCTAAAAAAAAAAAAAAATTGTATTTAAATTCCAGTAGTTAATATAGTGCATAATATTAGTTTCAGGTGTAGAATTTAGTGATTCAGTATTTATATACAATACCCAGTGCTCATCACTAGCACACTCTTTAATCCCTATCACCTATTTAATCCAGCCCCCTCCCCATCACCCCTCTGGTCACCGTCAGTATGTTCTCTATAGTGAAGAGTCTGTTTTTTGGATTGCTTCTCCTCCCCTCCCACTCATATTTGTTTGTTTTGCTTCTTAAATTCTACATATGAGTGAAGTCCTATGGTGTTGTCTTTCTCTGACTTATTTTGCTTAACATTATACTCTCAGCTTCATCCACATTGTTGCAAATGACTAAACTTTTTATGGTTGAGTAGTTGTGTTATTTCTATTATAATTTCTAAAGCCCCTTCTAGCTCCGGAAACTGATTCTAGTATCCATAATAGGGAGGAGTCTTATAAGTGTCTGAGAATGTGAAAATGATGTTATTCTGGAAGAGGAGACTTAAAAATACAGTTTTCAGCTGACTGGTCCTCTTGTTTTCCTCTCATCTGATAGATTTTTATCACATTTAGCTAGAAGAGGATTTATTTTTTTTAAGATTTTATTTATTTGACAGAGAGAAGCATAGCCAGAGAGAGAACACAAGCAGGGGGAATGAGAGAGGGAGAAGCAGGCTTCCCGTCAAGCAGAGAGCCCGATGTGAGACTCGATCCCGGCTCTCTGGGATCATGACCTGAGCCAAAGGCAGTCGCTTAACCAACTGAGCCACCCAGGCGCCCCTAAAAGAGGATTAAGTGTTTAAAGGAAGGCATTAGGAAAGTCACAATAAAAGTTTAGTTTATAGATACACGTGAAGAAATACAAATATAGAAAACAAACAAAGCCCTCTATTGAGTCATTCAGTCTTAACAGAACTATTTACAGACTTGCTACTATTTATATATTAGCTTATGAGAAAAATATGCAAAAGGGATGGAAAATAAATATTGCACATCACTGGTTTCTAGACTAGAGAAAATTGAAAGTAATTATTATCAAATGACCTGAGATATAACACAGATATTATTTTACAAACAATAAAAATAGCTATGTTGTTAGACCTGGTTATTCTATTGGAATAGAATAACATTCCTGCTCTTGTATGTCTTAGATGCAACTTCCCAAAAGTTGTATCTTAATCTTAGGTGGTCTTCTTTTGACACTTACTATTCTTTGAAATAAAATGCTTATTTTCTCTTTTCTTTTTTATCTCTCCTTTCCTTTCCTTTCTTTCTTTCTTTCTTTCTTTCTTTCTTTCTTTCTTTCTTTCTTTCTTTCTTTCTTTCTTCTTTCCTGTGGAATTGCTGCCCATCTTTCTGTATTTCCATTCACTACTCTTTATTTGGGGAAACACAGACTCAAGCATTATATTAATATATGGTAAGAAAACTAAGGAACATGGTTTTGTCCAATGAATATATGGGAAATTATCATTTTTATCCTCCTATTTCCAAAGGCTTTTGTTTCAGCATAATTGGGACTTATGATCTAGGAGGGGATTTATGATCTTACCTTTGCTTTTAAAAATACTGGCAGCCAGTACAAGGAATGTGAAAAAGTAAGCTTTTGTTGAACTTGAGAAATACCATCTTCTCTATAAAATAATGACCCTTGAATACCATGCATATACAGTTTTCTTATAAGATTATGAGGGTTTGGGAAGGGAGGGGGTGGGGGGATGGGTGAACCTGGTGGTGGGTATTGAGGGCACGAATTGCTTGGAGCACTGGGTGTGGGCATAAACAATGAATCTTGGAACACTGAAAAAATAAATTGTTATTTAAAAAAAGATTATTCTTTCAAAATGGGGAATAAGCTCATACTGAGTATATAGTCTTATGTGGTTGATATTAAAAATAGTATTTAACACATATTAAATGTTCATCATATGTTTATGTGTTATATGTTTTACCTCAAGCAATTATCACAACTCTAACAGGTAGGTCCTATTATAGTCCTCATTTTACAAAGAAAAGCAATGAGAAATATAGCTGAGTTGTCCATGGTCACAGCTCATAAGAGGAAGAACCATGATTTGTATCAAAGCCATCTAACTCTAGCTTTTGCCCTTTTAACCACTACATCACACTGATTCCCTAACATAGAATATTTAATCCTAATTTTTTCTTTGTATATGTAATAGCATTTCTGAACTATGTTAATGAAGCTGTAATACATAGGCAATTTTGAGATGTTGGCATTGCTGAACTATACTGGATATTACTCTACTGAGAGTGAAAATGAGAAATGATTTCCTAGTTACTCCTTTGTCAGATTGTTTTTTGGAGAAATTAAACATGGAGGCCATATTAGTTAGGTTATTTTTAATAGAAACTAGCCCAAGTTAGCTTAACCATCACAGGGAAGTTAATGGGAAGGACAGTTGTACATTAAAGCTAAGGAAGAAATTAACCTGAAAAAAAGTAAAGTTAGGGGGGGCACCTGGGTGGTTCAGTTGGTTAAGCGACTGCCTTTGGCTCAGGTCATGATCCCGGAGTCCTGGGTTCAAGCCCCACATTGGGCTCCCTGCTCTGCCGGAGGCCTGCTTCTCCCTCTCTCACTCCCCCTGCTTGTGTTCCCTCTCTAGCTGTGTTTCTCTCCGTCAAATAAATAAATAAAATCTTAAAAAAAAAAAAAAAAGGTAAAATTAGTGACTAAAAAGCATTGAGCAACATTTTTTTTTCCTCCATACTTCACATCTCACAGCAAATCAGTTTTAGATCTATTTTTCTCACTCCAGGACAGATTGTTTTACTCTGTTTCTCTGGTCCACAGGGCAGATCATGATGTCTTACTTCACCTGAGTTTGTAGTTCACCATAAAATAACACAACTCTCTCTTCATCCTAACTCCAATCTGCCAGAAGATAGAATGTCATTGACTCTAATTAAGTGTGTATATTTTGGTCCAGTCGGTTATAGTCATGAGAGACTTTATGAAGGGAAAATATACCTATAGAATTTGATTCCTATGAGTCAAGAATTTATAAAATATTGGGGCACCTGGGTGGCTCAGTTGGTTAAGCGACTGCCTTCAGCTCAGGTCATGATCCTGGAGACCCAGGATCGAGTCCCACATCGGGCTCCCTGTTCGGCAGGAAGCCTGCTTCTCCTTCTCTCACTCCTCCTGCTTGTGTTCCCTCTCTGGCTGTGTTTCTCTCTGTCAAATAAATAAAATTAAAAAAAAGAATTTATAAAATATCTGCAGTCCAGTGGGTCTGGTTAGAATAGCAGTCACCACTGCAACCACACCCTCCCGCAACTCAGAGATGATTTCACATCAGGAAGCAAAGTTATGTCATATCAATGTTATTAAAGAAAAATCTAGTTTGTGATTTTTAACATCATACACCAGCTCTCCCGCCTCAAGTCCCATCAACAATAATCAATTATTCATTAAAACTCTGAGACAGATATTGTTTTGGTTATATCATTGGTAATCCATGAATTATATATTCAAATGAGGAAGTATGCTGGTTTTTACTAATGTCAACAAATATGGAAATTACATTTCCCAGAACCACTACCCTGCATGATCTCAGGTTAGAGTTGACCATAATAGAAAATCTATTGAGATTCAGAAGATGAAAATGAAGCCATGATCATTAATCTTAGGTTTTCACCATCAGATATGTGATAGGTGACTGTAGAGGACCCAGGAAGTCTCAGCTCATCCCTTCTCTCTTCTGTTTATGTCCTTCTCATGTTCTCAATTGTTTGCTTTGATGATGAATAGTGGCTCTCATTCCACCACCAGACGCTTGCCTACAGCCCCTCACAGGTGGTAACTGACCAGTTAACAGTTTCCCATAGACTAATTCCAAGGCTACCTTTCATGGTCTCATTTCAGTGACTGAAGGTGCTTGGCTCCTCAGCTTTCTCCACAAGTTCCAACGCATCCATCCAAGCAAATCCTTAAGGAAGTCAAGTTAATTACTTTTTCTGAATTTCCAATTCTTCCTTCCAGAGCTTTCCAAATAATTTTAAGGCATAATTGTTAAAAGTAAATCCCTTCCAACATAATACTCATAGTGATGACATAATCCTGATTCTTTGACTGGAGCTTGACTAAAGTAGTTAGCACCAGAAGTGTTCCCTGCGAAATAGAACTTTAATGCTAGAAATCTAGAGTTGGCTCTTTGATCTGATAAGATTATAAGGTATAATGGACTTTAAGTTTGCTAGGTGAAGATGAACATAATATTGGATCAGGCAGACATTATCGATAGGAGTGGACTAATCAGAGTCTGACCTCATTGTATTTGCTCAAGTAGCTGAGGGTCAGCTTGGTCTGGTCAGCTGCCTGAAACACAGACTCAAATATAACTTGCCTAACAAAACTGAGATGCCAGAAGTTCCTTTCTGTACTATGAAGTTGTATTTTCTAATTCAAGAACACTAGACACATTTGTTTATTACAATTAATAATCCACTACAATATTACAGATGATTGCTATGTTAAAAATAGAGAAGTGAATAAATATAAAAATTTAATAAAATCATGAAAACTGAATACATATTATGGCAGCAATAAAATTAAGCCATCAAAACAAACTGAACTTAGTCCAGCACTTCATATAGATCTATCGCAAGAGTTCTTTTTTTCCAAAAAAATAAATTCCATAATATTGTTTTCAAAACAAACACCTGTAAATTGTATATAGTAATAATATTTATAACTACCTTAATTTTATATTAGGAAGCACAATTATTTACTGCTAATAAAATATATTTTAAAAGAAAAAATAAAAATTTAAAAAGTGAAAAATTTAAATTTAGGTTAATTAGAATTAGTAAAACCAAAGTTTTATTTCATAGTGGCTGTAGCCATATTGCAAGTGTTCAACAGCCAAAAGTGGCTAGTGGCTACCATATTAGATAACACATTAGACTATCCCCATCACCACAAGAAGTTTTATTGAATAGCCCTGCTCTAGAAGAAGGTTTCCCAAAGCATGTAGAGATTAGAATACTGGAGTGGGTTTGTTATATGAACTGTCTATTATATAATCCCTAACTTTGTCTCTTAGAGGAGGATAAGCTCTTAATTAAAGCTTAAAGCATACATTGTAAGTGGAATACCAACACTCTTTTTTTTTACTTTTTTCTTTTTTTCTTATTTTTTAAATTAACATATAATATATTATTTGTTTCAGGGGTACAGGTCTGTGAATCATCAGTTTTACACAGTTCACAACACTCACTATAGCACATACCCTCCCCAATGTCTATCACCCAGCCACCCTACCCACCCCCTGCACCCCCCAGCAGCCCTCAGTTTGTTTCCTGAGATTAGAGTCTCTTATGGTTTGTCTCCCTTCCTGGTCCCATATTGTTTCATCTTTCCCCCTCCCTTCCCTCCACGAAACCCCCACCCTGCCTCTCAAATTCCTCATATCAGAGAGATCATATGGTAATTGTCATTCTCTGATTGACTTATTTTGCTTAGCATAATACCCTCTAGTTCCATCCAGTCATTGTAAATGGCAAGATTTCAGGGGGTTTTGATGGCTGAATAATATCCATTGTGTGTGTGTGTGTGTGTGTGTGTGTGTGTGTGTGTGACATCTCCTTTACCCATTTATCTGTTGATGGACATCTAGGGGTCTTTTCATAGTTTTGCTATTGTGGACATTGCTGCTATAAACATTCAGGTGCACATGCCCCTTTGGATCACTACATTTGTATCTTTGTGGTAAATACCCAGTAGTGCAATTGCTGGGTCATAGGGTAGCTCTATTTTCAATGGTTTGAGGAAACTCTATACTGTTTTCCAGTTTGGCTGCACCAGCTTGCATTCCCACCAACAATGTGGAAGGGTTCCCCTTTCTCTGCATCTTCACCAACACCTGTCATTTCCTGACTGGTTCATTTTAGGCATTCTTACTGGTGTGAGGTGGTATCTCACTGCGGTTTTGGTTTGTATTTCCCTGATGCCGAATGATATTGAACACTTTCTCATGTCTCTGTTGGCCACTTGGATGTCTTCTTTAGAGAAATATCTGCTCATGTCTTCTGCCCATTTCTTGATTGGATTATCTGTTCTTTGGGTGTTGAGTTTGATAAGTTCTTTATAGATTTTGGATACTAGCCCTTTACCTGATATGTCATTTGCAAATATCTTTCCCCATTTTGTTGGTTGTTTTTTTTATTTTGTTGACTCTTTCGTTTTTGGGAACATCAGCATTCTTAATGAGTTCTGCAATGGCTAGTTTCTAAGGCCAACAGTGAGAGTGGAAATTGTTGTTATGAAATAAATTACCAGAATTGAATGGAGCTGATAAATATGGGAATTGTAAGGGTAAAGTGGGACTTATACTTACATGCCAGAGACAGGTTGTATTATGGTCACTATATTGGGCAGAAGAAACCTAAAGAGATCTTTTATTCTGGCTAACTAACCATGGTATCCCTGGGACTGAAATAGATAGCCAACCTATTAAATTTTTACTTGAAAATCTAAAGTTTAGTGAATAGAAGTCCTACTTAAATTATCAGGTAGAGACTTCTGGCTCCTGCACCATTTTCTAGGTTTGAAGCAGTTTACAAAGTCATAACCCTTAAAGAGAAAGGGAGGTTGAGCATTGTTGAAGAAGTTCTGGCCTGCCAAAAAAGGTATTCTATAAATCTTTCTTTAGTCTTTCCTCAGTGAATCTTCAGCATATATCAAGGTGATTGTGCTTTGGGAAGGGGCAAATAACTGATTTTCAGAGATAATTGGTCATCATCTTTGAACTGACACTAACTCCTAAAATCAAAAGTGCCACTGGGGCCCACCAGTCAGCATGAGGTGTTGTGAGAGTCGTGTGGTTAACAGAGTTACCTCCAGCCCACTCATAGTGGGTGCAGTGGGACCCCAGACCCAAGCTGTACTTATTTTCTTAATTCTGACACGCATAGTTGGAACAGAAATACCCAGCAAATAGTATAAACCCTACTTTTGTTACCTAACCTGTGGAATAAGCTATTATGATAGAAAAGGAAATGTGGAAGCCCCTAGGTTTGCCTTTCTAGAGGGATTAATTTCACCATCACAAGCTTGAATCATGCAAGGTTGGTGATTCCAATCACGTTCCAGTTTCCCTTGCTTATTTTTCTGTGCCAAATACAAATGGATCTTGGAGAGAGTGGGTTATTGTAAACTTAATTGGGTGGTGACTTCAATTTCAACTGCTGCTCCAGACATAATTTCTTTGCTGGAGCAGATCAACACATCCTGGCACCTGATATTCAGGTATTGATCTGGTGAATGTGTGTAGTTTTTTTCCCTATGCCTACTAGTGAGGACACCAGAAACAGTTTGCATACAGCTAGCAGATCCAATAACACAGCTTCATTCTCTTACCTCAGATTTGTATCAATAACATTATAATCTAGCTGCAGGGGCATTGATCTCTTTTCTATTCCATATTTCATGTTTATCCATGATATTGGTGATGCCATGCAGATTGCAGATGTTGAGCAGAAGTAATAGCAAGCTTAAACACCTTGTATGTATACTTAAGGGTAGAAAATAAATACGGAAAAATTCAATGGCCTTTCACATATACTCTTACATATTTATTATATTATAGCTGTATTGCTTCCAAGTAAAGGGTAGCATAATACTTAGTGAGGCTGTTTGAATTTTGGAGGACTATATGTCTTTTGGGGCATCCTATTTCAACTCATTTGCCAGGTAACCCAAAAGGTTTCAATTTCTGAGTGGAACTCAAAGCATGAAGTCTTATTAATGGTCTTGGCTCCTGCACAAGCTGTTCTGCTACATAAGCCATATGGACTTTGAAGATAATGATGAGTTCTGAAGTCTATATGTTGAATAGAGATGCTGCACAGAGACTTTGATGGACCCCTATGGGGTAATCATTGCACAGGCTTTAGGATTTGGGAACAATGTTATTCCATTCTCTCTATATAGCTATTCTATGAGAAAGCAATTTCTGGTTTATATGGTCCAGATGGAAAGCTTTTTATAGTCCATCAAATTATCATGTGACCTGACCTCCCTACCTGGGTGATGTCTGACCTATAAAGACATAATGTTGGACATGCCCAGCAACACAGCATCTAGTGAAATGGTATGCATGAGATAAGGTTAAGCAAACTGTAAATGCATGAGCAACTGGTTCCATTCCTATGGCTGCTGTTTTTGCACAAAATATTCTATCTTCTTTTGTAATTAGTTTCTATGGCACCTGTATTTCTTTCCTGTTTTTAGCCGTAGATATTGCTACTCTTGTCTAAGTTATCAATCACATCTGAATGATAATTGTAGAATGCAATTATAAAAATTTGTGAGAATTACAATGGAAGCAAAAGGCACACATATTGCATTTATAAAGATGTATACAATTAAAAAGGTGAATAATATACAAATGCATGTATTTTTCTTTACATAGAACTGGTATTTCAAAATAATCAATATATCCTTATTGTTCCATTTCTGGCAAAATATTCAAAACAAAACAAAACAAAATATCATTCACTTCTTGTAGAATCTATCTCCCCCCACAACCCTCTCCCAGCCTCCAAAATTTTCTAGGTCTACATTATTTAGTAAAGACTATGTCACATGGGTTAATTCTTATATTGTAGAAACAAATACACACACACCTACATTCACATGCATACAGTAATGCCCAAAACATAATAGAACTTGAAATACAAAGTATGACAGACTATAACACATGCCATATAATCTGTCAAAACAAAAGCTATTATTCTATCCTTTCTGTAAAAATAGACTATCTAACATTTTTTTCAAGATGGAAAATCTATGAGCAAAGATAAGCAGTGTACACCATCTTGTGGATGAATTTCCCATCAATCCAGAAGACTATACCTCCATTCTCCACATTCTGAGCAAAGAGTCAGACCATTTCTACTGAGAAATAACCTATATTCTGTACCCTACCTTTCTTCTACCTTTCAGCCAAATGTGAGCTCTCAGGTTCCACTTTTTCAAACTTCCCCTCTCTAGTTACAGACTTGGTCAATATGATGAAGTCATCTGGGACAGAGGAAATGGCTCAGGTATTTCCCTCAAAGCAATCACAGCTGGGCAACTAAGATATTGGGTACAGACCAGGCAGCAAGAACTTTAGACCAATGCTAGAAAGTGAAGTCATGCAAGCACAGGTTTGATTATAATTTGGGGTCAAAGATGCTGATATCGGAATCTGAATTAATGTTATGGTACAGAGGTATGAGGTTAAAAAAAAAAACTGGGAAATAGAATTTGGATGTCACATAAATCCTTCAAATGCATGACTTGTTATTAAGATGAGTATAGGAATCTCAAAGTAAATGGAATAGATTAAAGAGTACAATAGTATAGGCTTCCAATGGTGTAAGGAGAAGGCCTGGGATTATTACTTAACTTCCTGTATTACAATACTCTATTCTCATAAAATTAGCCCATTTCATCCAACCATCAATCCTTCTGTTGAATACTATTTGTAATATCCCCACCCTGTCATCAAGAAAATCGAGGCACAGAGAGTCCATGTAACTTGCACAGATTACAAACTTCATAAGGCCTTGGAACCTGTATTCAAACATAAGCATGCCCATTCCATAGTGTGTCATTAACTACTCTGCAACATCATTTTTCACTACATTTGAGTGATTGAAGAGGTGTAATGCCAACAAAGCTTTTGTTTCTCTTCTTTTTCTTTTTCTTTCTTTCTTTTTAGTTCTTTAGTTCTTTCATTTTTTCATTAAGGTTTTTTCATTTATTTAGAAAGAGAGAGCACAGGAACAGTGGGAAGGGGAAGCAGGGAAGGGGCACAGTGGGGAGGGGCAGAAGAGGAGGGAGAAAGAGCCCTTAGTAGACTCCTCACTGAGGGCAGAGCCTGAGGTGTTGCTACTCCACTGCATAACCTTGAGGTCACCAAGTAAGCTGAAGGCAAGTTTGGCACTTGACCAACTCCACAACCCACGCACCCCCAGTTTTGCTTCTCTATCAGGCATTACAAGGTTGATGAAAGTGTCCTGGAAGAAACAAAGGAGTAATAAAAGATGGAAAATAGAGAACTTATAGGCAAAAGAGGGAGATGGATATATAGAAGGCCTCCCCAAAATCAGATACAGTCAAGAGTTTAAAGGATATATAATTTACCCTGAACCTTAATACAGAAATATCATGATATAATATAGACTCGGCCTCCATACAGATCTGGGTCAAGGTTATATATGTATTGAAATACTTCTCTCTCCTAAACATCTAATAATTCCTTTTTTTTTGATTTTATTTATTTATTTTTGCAAAAGAGAGAAAGAGCATGTGAGAGCAAGCATGATCAGGGGTGGGAGGAAAGAGAAATAGACTCCCTGGGGAGCAGGGAGACTGATGTGGGTGGGATTTAATCTCAGCACTCCAGGATCATGAGCTGAGCTGAAGGCAGACACTTAAGGGCCTGAGCCACCCAGGCACCCAGACATCTAACAATTCTTTAAGAAGTATTTGTATCTGAGAAAATGCACATAATATAAACCTAACATCTCTTTAAAATCATTTTTCTCATTTGTTAGATGAGAACAAAACCACCTCACTTGCCTAATTAAAAGGTATGGTAAATTCAGTGATTTCAATAAATGATCATTTTCCTTTTCTATTTTTCAAGAATGTTATAATTGAAATCATTATATAAATAAATCTGATCAGAAAGCTTCTCAACATGAGTTCATATTTTTATTAACACCCAAAGAAGAGGCTAATACAGACTTCAGGAGGGAAAGACACAAAGCAGTCACAAATCTTTCTAAATTCTACGGTTTAGAGGGATTCATAGCTGAGTAACTTTTTACTTGAATATCAATTTGAAGTGCAAAGAAATGGGGGTAATAATCACTTTGGGGGCGCCTGGGTGGCTCAGTTGGTTAAGCGACCACCTTTGGCTCAGGTCATGATCCCGGAGACGGGGGATCAAGTCCCACATTGGGCTCCCTGCTCGGCAGGAGGCCCGCTTCTCCCTCTCTCACTCCCCCTGCTTGTGTTCCCTCTCTGGCTGTTTTCTCTCTGTCAAATAAATAATAAAATCTTTAAAAAAATAATAATTTGATTCAGGCAGTCATAGGAAGTCATTGACTCCAACCCTCAATGTATATAAATGAAGACACTGAGGCCCAGCAAGGTTGAAGGAATTGCCTGGTGTCTCACAGCTAGGTAGGGATAGAGAGAAGACTGGAATAGCAATCTCTGGGATGTGTGTGATATGTTGATTTTGTGTTTTTCTTAAATACTAAGAGTATACACCAGATGATAGTCTCTTTGAAATAAAAGCCGTAATAAAATAAGTAGAAGGCCAGCTAATAAATACATTCAACACATAAAAAAAAGAACAAAACAAAAACTAAACATTGTCACAATGTGGAAATATTTTGAGTGGGAAATCAACTACATAATCTCCATGGATACTGATTTGCTCCATCATGTCACAGAATTAAGGTCATTTTTATTCACAAATGTCCTCTATGTGACTAACAGTCTTTGTATAGATATATAACAATAACAATAATAACAGACTTATTACCAAGAAAATTAACCAGTCAGATAAGCAAAGACAATATGCTTCCACACATTTACTTACAGGGAGAGAGAGAAATTTTGAATTTTACTAAATTACTGGAAGGAAGGAAAGAAGGAAGGAAGGAAGGAAGGAAGGAAGGAAGGAAGGAAGGAAGGAAAAAATCAACATAATAAGACCTTAAATGAAATTAGTAAAGCAGTTTGGGCCATGTAGAGAATGACCAGTAATGCTGGTATAGTGAAGGAAAAACTTGTCCTTAACCTCCTAGTTTCAGTACTGGGGGACTGTGAACTAAACTGACAACAGACAAAATAACAGGAGTAAAGACATCTAAATTAATAAATTATTAGTTTTACATGTACAAGGACATCACAAAAAGAACTCAATACCCAAAGAATTGCTGAGATTTGATAGCTGATAGAACATTTTAAAAAGACAAAGAAAGGTGGCTCAGTCGTTAAGCATCTGCCTTTGGCTCAGGTCATGATCCTGGAGTCCCCAGATGGAGCCCTGCATTGGGCTTCCTGCTCGTGTGAAGCCTGCTTCTCCCTCTCTCACTTACCCTGCTTGGGTTCCCTCTTCAGCTGTGTTTCTCCTTGTCAAATAAATAAATAAAATCTTTTTAAAGGGGGGGGTGGATTAAGGGAGAGAAAGGCTGCTGAAGGGAGACTAAATAAATTTTAGGAAAGATAAATGAGTCCTTAGGAGAGCAGATGGGTATAATGGTTTGTGTCCAACTAAGTCTGAGTATGGTGCTCACTTCTCTGCTTTCCTGTGATGAGTCAGTCTTTCCTACTGGATAAAACTTTTGGGGAGAGGATTTATGACGATCAAGGTTTCCTGGGGGGAGTTTTTTAGGTGGATGAGGGGACTTCAGAGAAAGCCTTTCCCTGCACTGTGGACTCTCACCTATCTTCTGCTCAGGGTAATCTTTATGTCATTGTGGCACATTTTGGAGCCCTTCATTTTGGCAGCTCGTGACTCCTGTAAACATCCACTTGATATAGTAAATATTGAAGTCCATGATAAGCTTACGTCAACTCATCATGAAAGACCTTTTATTAATGTGTTTTACTTAGGAAGGTGAGGTATACTGTTATAATTGAAAGTAATTTTAAAAATCAAAGTGATTAAATGTTGGTGTTTAAATATTTAAGATGAAATCACTATCTAATAATACTTGGACACTAATATGGTGGTTAGTAAATACACATATGTGTACTCACCTAATATGTTACATATTCCTTATTTGTATATTAGTGAAAGTATTTAATATAATTGTAATCCCATCATACTGTTTTCTATGACACCTAAAAACTCTCAAATATTACATATTTAATGATACATTTATCTTCAATAAAATAAAACAAGGCCATGTATAATTAATAAGTGTATATGAGTCCATAAAACCAAACATTCCCTGGATGACTTAATAAAGCAAAACTAATTACAGCTACCAATTTACTGAAACCTTTCCATAAGTGACAGGTCAAACTCAAAACCCATCAGTCCTTCTTGGTGGTGAAATGGAAACAAAAACCAGGTGAAATAGTTCATTTTCTTGTTTACAAGGGTTTTCCATACTTCGGAGCTCATTAACAACCAGAAGCATCTTTGAGAATAAGCAGATGTTTACTTCTGCTAGAAATTGCTTTTCTTGTCATTTTCTTTGGCTCTCCTTCCTCTTCAAATAAAAGATGGCCTGAACTATTAGCACAAACCCGGACATTATAAAACCATACAGAATAGCAAGTAAGAATTCAAAAATGGAGTTGGGGATTGAAGATTGATAGAATTCTAAGAGTGTATTATTTATAACATACTTGTTTTATGTGACAAGTTCAGCCTCACAAACATTTGAAAGTATTTCGTTGGCTCTCCATCCATCCACCATGGTGTTTGCGTTTAACTTCTAAGAGAGTCACCATGGTTGTCAGAATGCTCCGTGTTTCTTTTTCAGGAAAAGAAAATACTTCATCGTCTTCCTTCTTAACAAAGTCCTTTACTAAATGCCCCAAGGGATTTGCTTTTTAACTTGAAGCTGGGCATTCTCCTTGAAAGACTGCTATATTTACTCCTTCACTGTGCAAGGAGTCCTACAGCACTTTTTAAATCAAAGCAACAATCAATTAGGATGGAGCCAGGATAATTCTATTGTAGATACCTAGAAAGACATTGTAACTAATAATTGTTCTTTCATTAGCTGGAATTGAGCTGTTACATTCAGTCAGTAAACCTTTCTGAGCAGGTCCCTGTGTTCATTTCTTTGTTATGCCCTGGGGTTATAGCAAGGAACAGAAGGAGAACATCCTAGCCCCTGAAGAGCTTGCAGTACTAAGGGAATTGACAAACTTAAATGTTCCACAAGTCACCAGCTAATTTATGTGCCACTTTAGTAAGGTCTCTGATAATGAAGAGAACATTGTAAGATTGTACAATAAAATTTTTGGATTCAGGAGAATCTTACAGTTGAAAGTGAAATTTAAAGTGAGATATGCGTTAGCTGGGGAAAATGTTCCAGGGTGAGAGGAAGCTTGTGAGGATGGGGGAAGGCAGTTAAGTTTGATATGATTGGGGAGGGGACACCTGGGTGGCTCAGTTAATTAAGCCTCTGGTTCTTCATTTTCAGGTCATGATCTCATAGAGTTGTGGGTTCGAGCATGGAATCGGCCTGAGATTCTTTCTCTCTCTTCCTCTCCCTCTGCTCCTCCTCCAGTCTCTCTCTCAAATAAATAAAATCTTAAGAAAAAAAAATTGGTGTGATTGGATCCCCAACAGTAAAGTGATGGTGGGCTACAGCAGGAAATGTAGTGAAGATTTTGGATTGAAGAAGAAAAGCAATTGGAAATCACAGAGACAATTGGAGCAGACAGTTGGTGGTGTTGAAAATGCATTGGAGAGAGTAGTGGAGACAGACATAGTTAGCAGTCGATCCCATCAACTGTAAATGAGGTGATGGTATTTTAACCTTATGTGACAGCATAGGTAAATAAATGTATTCAAGACAAAATTACAAGTACAATTGCTAGGATATGATTATTGACTAGCTATTGTGATGAGAATAAGAAAAAAAGTAACATCAAGGATGATTCCCAAGTTTCTAGCTTGAGCAAATGGACAGATGATAGTGATGTTAAAACAACTTAAAAAAATATATCTATGGAAGCATAAATAATTAAATTGCCAGGTCAGACTCAGAAGAATTAAACAATCTTACTTAGTATCAATATTTATCCTAGTTTCAAAGATATAACTGAGAGGCACACGCAAAGCAGAGAATGTATGGAATCTCACTCTTGCTTGTCGTTCACCTCTTGGCAAATTAAGACATTAATTAAGACATCCCTGATGCTTATTTAACAAGTGTTGTGTCTGAGTGTATGTGTGTATCTCATACTGAAAGGAAGACATTTTGGTCATGAAATATACTCATTTTAATTCTAATATTTAAATAGCATGTATGTTCCTGATCCCAGGGCTTAGTTTTGGTCTGTTTTTATTAGCTATAAGCAATTTTAAATGAGCCAGACATAGGCTAAAAAATATTTCATAGATATGGACCCTTCTGATGGTACATGTCATTTGTGTTTTGCCAAGAGGTCTGCCATTAGCGTTTACAAGAATTGACCTGGTTATTTTTATTGCTTGAATATTTCCTGTAAATGAAGGCGATTGCAAACCTGCTAATTCTTTCTCACCTACCACACATAAAAGCTTTAGCAAATATGTTACTACTTTCCTAAATATACTTGAAAAAAACTGAATTTTTTTAATGCTTTTCTCCAGTAATAAAGTTTTCTCATATGCTTTCAGATGCACTGTCATTGATTGTTAAAATAACCTTGTACAACTTGTAGTATTATCATTTTACAAAAGAAGACTGTCACCCAGAAAGGTTAGGTCATCCAAAGTTGCAGAGTTGGTTCTTAAATCCATTTCTGACTCCTGATTCAATATTGTTTTCTCTATATCAGACTGCCATCATGCTCATTTGTAAATTGTAAATCAAAACACTAGTTAAAGAAATGTAAATGTAGCATATTATTTCTTTGAAGATTGATTTAGATATATTTGAAAGAAAAAAGATCCTGAAGTGCTTAGTTTTAATTTAACTGTCATTTTAGAATCAAGAACCTGTGATTTATGTGTGCACTAAATGACCCATTCACAATTATTTTAAATTTGCATGAAAACAGTGATGAATTTAGAACACATTCTGTGGATTGCTGGAAAAGATGAGAAAATATGAAATGGAATCTCATGTGTTATATCATAATGGTTTTTGGCTGATTATGTGATTGTAAATTCAGTTGCAAAATGTCTCTAACCTTTCTATATATCTTCTGAGGTTTTTACTACTTATTTATTTATAAGATATTTATTTACTTAAGAGACTAAGAGGGGGGGTGCCCACAAATGGGGGAGAGGTCAAGGGAGAGGGAGAAGTAGGGTCTCCACTGAACAGGGAGCCTGATATGGGGCTTGATCCCAGGGCCCTGGGATCATGACCTGAATTGAAGGCAGATGCTTAACCGACTGAGCCACCCAGGTGCCCCTAATTTTTTTTTAATAAATAATTTCTCTGTACCAGTCAGCAAATCTAAATCCATGGAACTGTAGTTTTATATAGTTATTTTCTCTAAGCAATCTCTTTAGACCAATACAATTACTAGCAATTTTATGGAAGAAAGGGGAATAATATGTCTAAGAGACATATTTTGCATAGTGTTTGGATTTATTTCATCAGTTTGGAGGGTTCAAAGGATGCTTCAACCAGTTGTCCCAGAGCCTCCTAGGAACAATTTAATAACGCTTCACTCAGGCACACTATTCTTAGTCAAGGGAACTCACACAGGTTTCAAACCAAACACATCTCTAAAGAATCAATCCCCTTCTTCCTTACAAAGGAAAGCAAACACTTCCCTGTGCCTCACATATGCATATACAATATATCCTCCAACCACATCCCCCCAACCAAGAAATACCACACACACACACACACACACACACACACACACACACACACACACACTCCAATCCTGCGTGATGGGAGAAGATATCTACCTTCACTGTACAAATAAGGATCCATTTGCAGAATTAATTCTAAGAGTCATTTTTTTTTTGTTTTGTCTTATGTGCCTTGAACTATACTCAGTTTATGTAGCAGTTGGACACTTGCTTCAGCTTTGCCTTAGACCTCAAGTTTCTGGCATTAAAAATGGGAAGGCATTAGCATTTTTCCAGTTAATTATGATTTACCCCTCAAAAGTCTAAGATAGCAAGTTAAAATGGCCATAATTAGTACAGTAATTACTCCAATAAGTAAAAAACCAACAAAGCAAGGAAAGAAAAGCAAGAAGAAGCTCATTAAACACTACCAAAACCATAAGTTGCCAATGAATCTTGAGTATAAAGATCGTCTTATTTCCTGTTGAGAGGTGTTCCCTGTGATAGAGTTCAGAATGTGTTATTCTAAAATATGGCACCTTGGTATATGGAAATTTCAAGCTAAAGGAATTTCAGAAATGGCATGTGCATGAAGGGTTTTCTGACTTTTCCGTGCAGCAGGTCATAAACGTGTTAGGAAGGACTTTCTGATATTGTTCTGAAGTAAGTCCTAAAACTATGTGAGAGGTGACCTCTCTATATCTGAAAGACAAGAGCTTTCTTCTCTGAAGACAAAGGTAGATAAGGAGGAATCTGAATGAACAAACCTTGCTCCAATTACTATATCTAGCTCACCTTAGTTCTATTTTTCTTTCCATCATGTCCCACTCTCCCACTCATCAAAATTAGCATAAAAACATGGAGATTTAACTGTGTCTTTGGATCTTCATTTTATTATGATGGTTTCTGTGTCATGTAAAACTTGTATTGAATAAATTTGTATGCTTTTTCTCATGTTAATATTTCTTTCATTATGGAGTTGCAGTCAAAAATTTAAAAGACTAGAGAGAAAAGATATATTTTTCCTCTCCTATAATTTCTGGTGGCTATTAAGAGTTGGCTGGGACACCCTGCTCACTCTGGAGCAAGCAGATGGAATTTTGGGGAAACTAGCAGGGACCAGTGAAGGATAAGGATTCATGCCAAGGTTAACTCTTCTGGATCTCTGTAGTGCCCAAATTAAATGATAAAGAAAAAAAATCATGTTGTCTCTTCCTTTTCAATTCAGATTAGCAGGAGAAAAACATTGTAAAAATTAGGTCTTTGGGTTGTGATTCTGTTTAAAATGTGGTTTGGGGTATGCATTGTTTATCCACTTTTTCCTCCAAGGGGCAACTACTGTCTTTCTGTTTGTTTTGTTTTGTGTTCTAAAAGATTGGTTAGGCTTTCTGCCTGTCAGTTGTCAGCTATTCTGTGTTCAGGAAATCAGCAGTCATGTTGGGGACCCCAAAAATCTGGTCAGTAAAACAATTATAAGAGTCCTAGATGTCTACTGTTGGAAAACAAAAAAGTATGAGAGTAATGTTAACTCAGAATCAGAGTTGATATACAAGTAGCCACACACAAAGACCCTCAGCCAGATAGCCCTCACTTTAATGTCAAAGATTAGTATTTTAGATCCTGAGGGGGCAAGATGGTGGAGAAGTAGGAGACCCTGTTTCAAAAGGTCCCCTGAAGTGAGCTAAATTTCTACCAGAACACTCTGAACACTCATGAAATCAGCTTGAGATGTGGGACTACACACTTCTGGATCTCTACAGGGGCAGAAGAGCATCAGCGGAGAGGTAAAGTGGAGTGGGAGTGCTCGTACTGATTTCAAAGGATAAACAGAAGGGGGAGAGAGACAACAGAAGCAACCCATTGGAAAGCAATGGCCCAATATGAAAGTGCCCCGTGCTTGGGGAGTAGAATCAACTTGGAATCTGGTTAAAAGCACACAAAAACAAAGGGTCTTAAGGGGCAACTGGTGGAATCTGAAGGCCACAGACAGGGACCTAAAATTGCATTCCTAGGATGGCAGTAGCCAGCACCTGCCCATGCCTGAGTGAGCCCAGTGGGAACTCCCTGAGCCTGGGGACTTTGGCTGCTAGCACCACCGCTCAGGCTGGGCACACACCACCCATGCCCGAGACCCCTCAGCTCACAGCCTTCCACGTGACATTTGGGACTGCAGAGTCCCAATGCACCCAGCATGGGTGTGGACTCCAAGCAGTCCCAGGAATGGCAGGCTCCCACAATCCCATATCGCTTGTGGTTTCTGTGGCAAGGGGGTGCAAAGACAAGCGAGGGCCTGAGGCTACTATTGTGGTGACTGGAGGTGTGTGTCACCTCTGAGAAGTGGCGGTGTGCAGGGGGTTTTGCAGACGGGGAGTCTGTGTGTTCTGGATCAACCAGATGGGAGCAGACTGAGGCTTCTCTCTGAGAAGGAGGTCTGGGTGCAGACAGCTTACTGAGCTCTGACTCTCCAAAAAGCTGCAAAAAGCCCATAAAAGAACAAAAACCTCCAGAGAATGAGAGTCTGAAAAATCAATTTCCATAGAACCCAACCCCTTGATAAGGGCAGGGTGACCCAACCCAAGCAAGGTTGACTGAAAAACAATGTGGCAGGGCCCTCATCAAGAAGGCAAGCCATAAGAATCACCACAGGGTCTCCATAAAACTGTAAAACCCTAACATCTTGGGAAAGACCAATATATTAAGCTTTGGTACTGCCCCCAAACCTGTATATTTTATAGACACAGCTTCTACTTTTTTTAAAATTTCTTTTCATTTTTTAATTTTTTAAAATTTTAAATTCATTCCCATGATTCTTGTTCTTTTATTTTTTTAATCTACATATTTTTACAACTTGATGTTTCATACAGCATTCAATAATAATTTTTTAACTTGAACTTTTTTCATACATATACCTTTGTCTCTTTCTTTCTTTCCTTTTTTCCATGTTTTTAAATATACATATAGATATAAGCTTCAAAGTAATCCTTCTTTCTTATTCAATACTACCCTATATATAAATGAGTTTTAATTTCCCTATATCTCTAGAAAGTTGAGTCCTCTATCAAAAATAAGAAGATATACCCAGGAGAAACTGAAATACTTTCCTCGCCCACATCAAGGGTTTGTAACCACCTTCCCATCTTATTCTATCAATGTTTCTGTGTATTTGTTTTTGCCTTTGTGCTATAAATCTTATTCTTGAGGGTCATTTGGGCTGGATTTTGCTTTTTTTCTCCTTTATTTTACTTTTGATGGTCTTTTTCTTTTTTTCTTTTTGTTTTTGTGCAATACCTTTGGGGCCCATTTTGATTGTTTGTTTTTTTTTTTTTCTTTCTTTTTATCTCTTTTCTCTCTCTCTGCTTTCTTTCTTCTTTCTGTTTGGTGGTGACTTCTGATTGCTCTGAAACCTTCCAATGGGCAACTTGCCTGGATCTTGGTTGATCTATTCAGTTATACATCCCCTCAACCAGCCCTAACCAAAATGACTCAGAGAAAAAACACCCACAAAAGAAAAATTCAGAGACTGCAACCTTTGTCACAGACCTAAAGGATATGGACATAAACAATATGACAGAAATGGAATTCAGGGTATCCAATTCAATTATCCAATGAATGACTAAATTGGAAAAGACCATTAGTGACAAGATAGAATCTCTAAGGGTGGAAGTGAAAGCTGATCTTGCAGAGGTTAAAAATGCTATCAGTGAGATACAATCTAATCTAAATACTCTAACAGCTAAGGTAAGTGAAGCAGAAGATTGCATTAATGATCTAGAAGATAGATTGATTGAGAAGGAGGGGCAAGAGAAGTCTTAGAACAAACAGCTAAAATTCCATGAAAATAGAATTAGGGAAATAAATGATGCCATGAAACACTCCAATATCAGAATTATTGGGACACCTGACGGGGTAGAAAGAGAGACTAGAAGATATAGTTGAACAAATACTAGATAAAAATTTCCCTAATCTGAGGAATGAAACAAGTATTCATGTCCTAGAGGCAGAGAGGACACCCCCCCCCCCAGATCAACGAGGCAGAAAAAACCCTAGGCACATAATTGTGAAATTTACAAATCATAAATTCAAAGAATATGTCTTAAGGGCATCTGGGGGGAGAGATCCTTTATGTACAGAGGGAGGACAATCAGAATAAAGTCAGACCTGTCCACAGAAACCTGGCAAGCCAGAAAGGGCTAGCAAGACATATTCAGGAAACTAAATGAAAAAATATGCAGCTAAAGAGACTCTACCTAGCAAAGCTGACTTTCAAAATAAATAGAGTGATAAAGAGCTGCCAGGACTGGCAAGGTCTGAAAGATTATGTGACCACCAAGCCAGCACTACAAGAAATATTAAGGGGGGGATTCTATAAAAGAAGAAAGAACCCAAGCGGGACACAGAAAAGAAATTTACAGAGGCAATCTATAGAAACATGGACTTCACAGGCAACATGATGTCAATAAAAATGTATCTTTCAATAATCACTTTCAACATGAATGGCCTAAATGCTCCCATAAAATGGCACAGGACTGCGAACTATCTTTCATGCCAACAGGCCTCAAAAGAAAGCTGGGGTAGCAATCCTCATATCAGATAAAAGATTTTAATCTAAAGACTGTAGTCAGAAATACAGAAGGACACTACACCATTCTTACATCCACCAACAAGATCTAACAATTGTAAATATTTATGCCCCCAACGTGGAAGCAGCCAACTACATAAGCCAACTGTTAAGCAAAATAAAGAGTCATATTGATACAAATACATTAATTATAGAAGATCTCAACACAGCACTCTCAGCAATGGATAGATCATCTAAACAGAAAATCAACAAAGAAACAAGAGCTTCGAATGACACATTGGATCAGATAGACCATAGATATATTCAGAACATTCCACCCTAAAACAACAAAACACTCATTCTTCTCAAGTGCGCATGGAACTTTCTCTAGAGTAGACCACATACTAGGTTACAAATCAGAGTTCAACCAATATCAAAAGACTGAGATTATTCCCGGCATTTTCTCTTACCACAATGCCTTGAAACTGGAACTCAAGCACAAGAAAAAGTTTGGAAGGAATTTAAACACTTGGAAGCTAAAGATCATCCTGCTCAAGAATGTTTGGATCAATCAGGAAATCAAAGAACTTAAACAGTTCATGGAAACCAATGAGAATAAAGATACATCGATCCAAAACCTATTGGATACAGCAAAGGCAGTCCTAAAGGGGAAATACATAGTCATCCAAGCCTCATTCAATAAAATGGAAAAATCCCGAATACACCAAATCTCTTTACACTTTAAGTAACTGGAAAATCAACAACAAATTAAGACAACCCCACACATAAGAAGGAAAATAATTAAGATTAGAGCAGAGATCAATGAATTAGAAACTAGGAATACAATAGAACACATCAATGAAACTAGAAGCTGGTACTTTGAAAGAATTAATAAGATAGATAAACCATTGGCCAAACTAATCCAAAAGAAAAGGGAGAGGACCAAAATTAATAAAATTATAAATGAAAGAGGAGAGATCACAACTAACACCAAGGAAATAGAAACAAGCATCAGAAATTACTATCAACAGTTATATGCCAATTAAGTTAAATAACCTAGAAGATATAGATGCATTCCTGGAAACCTATAAACTTCCAAGACTAAAGCAGGAAGAAATTGATAACCTGAAGAGACTAATATCTAGTAACGAGATTGAAGCAGTGATCAAAAACCTCCCAAAACACAAGAGCCAGGACCTGATGGATTCCCTGGGGAATTCTACCAAACATTCAAAGAAGAAATTATAAATATTCTTCTGAAGCTGTTTCAAAAAATAGAAACAGAAGGAAAACTTCCAGACTCTTTCTATGAAGCCAACATTACATTAACCCTCAAACCAGACAAAGACACTGGGCGTCTGCCTTCAGCTCAGATCACGATCCCAGAGTCCTGGGATTGAGCCCTGCATCAGGCTCCCTGCTCACTGGGAAGCCTGCTTCTCCCTCTCTCACTCCCCTGCTTGTGTTCCCTCTCTGCTGTGTTTCTTTCTGTCAGATAAATAAATAAAATCTTTTTTTAAAATTAAAAATAGAGCTACCCTATGACCCTGCAATTGCACTGCTGGTTATTTACCCCTAAGATACAGATGTAGTGAAAAGAAGGGCCATATGTACCCCAATGTTCATTGCAGCAATGGCCACAATCACCAAAATTGGAAAGAGTCAAGGTGCCCTTCAACAGACGAATGGATAAAGAAGGCATGGTCCAAATATACAACAGAATTTATGCCCCCATCAAAAAGGATGAATACCCAACTTTTCTAGCAACATGGATGGGATTGGAGGAGATTATACTGAGTGAAATAAGCCAAGCAGAGAAAGTCAAGTATCATATGGTTTCTCTTACTTGTAGGGGCATAAGAAGTAACATAGAGGACAGTGAGAGAAGGAAAGGAAATGTGAATTGGGTAAATCAGAGAGGGAGATGAAGCATGAGAGACTTTGGACTCTGAGAAACAAACTGAGGGTCTTGGAAGGGAGGTGGGTGGGGGAATGGGTGAGCTGGTGGTGACTATTGAGGGCATGATTTGCGTGGAGCATGGGTGTGATGCATAAACAATGAATCTTGAAACACTGAAGAAATAAAATAAATTATTATTAAAAAAATTAAAAGTAAGATGGAAAACAGCATAAAGGTTACTAACTTATTGTTAAATAAAGAGAAAAAATAATCTACATGTCTCCATAAAAACAATAGGAGGATATATAAAAATGTAATAAAAAGTTACTCTAATAGGATGTACTGGAACCCAAGTGTGAATGAGACTTCTCAATAAATACATTATCAATTTTTGTAACAAAAGAAAAAGGAAAGAAACAGTAATTTAGTTAATTGTCCCTAAGTTTTAAAACATAGGCTATTTCAGTTCATAACATGTTTATTTATTTATTTTAATTACTTATTAGTTCACATCTGTAAGTTGATTATATTTTTACCTTCCTTCACTTCCATAGAGTTATAATTACATTTCTCATCAAGCATTTCTTAATTTTATTCAAGCTATTTTAAATAATGTTTGTTTTACATGTTTCATAAATAAATGAATAAATAAAACCCCAAATTTAAGACATGTTTGCTAAAAGGTCACATTTAAGACAGAGAGAGTAGCAGGAAGTTAACTGCTACCCTGAATGTCTACTTCTGAGAGAAACAGGATAGCATAATAGTTAAATGGAAGTTAACCTTAAAAATTATGGTAGTTGAATTAAGGTGATAGCACTGAGTACAGAGGAGACATGGACAAATATGACATCTCTTTTGCAGATAGATTTTTTAATTGCACTGGTTATTCACATAGTCTGGAAATATTATTTTAATACATATATTCTATTTAGGAATGTCTCCTGGAAGAAAGCTGGCATGATTTGTGGCTACTCAAGTAAAAACCAAGATGTTAGGTGAGATGAATATATTCTAGTGATCTATGTACAATGTTGTGGCTATTTTTAACAATACTGGATTGTGAACTTAACAGTTTATTAAGTGGGGAGGACTCATGTTAAGTGGTCTTACCACAAGAAAATAATATTAATAACAATGATAATAATCGATTGTGATCTATAATAAATATCCTCAATGCCACACTGACAGATGGTTTTTAGTAGATTTCTAATTAATAATTGTAGACGGCATGATAAAAATATTCCCTATTTAAGAAACACCACATTAACACATCCTAAAATTATCACAATAAACAGGATAATCACATACTCTTGAAGTGTCATCCAATAAAGTATTTTAAAATCATAAGTGGAGATTAGTCAACTTTATAATTCAAAAACCTAGAGCCACCACCTTAGCCAAATGATTGAAGGTAACAACACCTGTAATCAGACATATTGGCATTATGTGTCTCCTGATATGACGTATGAAGAAGGCACACAACTTTAGTTCTGTGGTACTTTTTTGCAAAAACCACAATTTTAAACTGTAATAAACAACAGACAAACCCAATTTAAATGGTATTCTAAGAAATAATAAACCATGTCGGGGACGGTGCGTGATCTGCCCCTCCCGCCATGCCCAAGCCACCAGGAAACTTTGGTGGAGGTATCTGTGAATGTGAATGAAAGCCCCTCTGGGCTTCCCCCCACCCTTTGAATCCAGAAAGCCACATACCCTGTGGGCCAGGGTCGTATGTCCTTTAGTGTGCTTATCCCAGATGTATAGTTCCATTTAATCCTCCTCCTGGTAATCATATCTCTGTATCTCTCATCTGTATTCCTGATCTCTCTGCCTCAGTGGTCTCAACTTCTGTGAGTTTAAGCAATCACTCTGTACCCTGCATTAACAATACTAATCCTGTCTCTAGGGTGGGTGCAAAAGCAGTTGAAGATTTAACTGTACCACCCAACTTCCTCACTTTTGAATAATGAAAGACTGGGGCCCTTGTCAGTCCAGAGAGACAAAGGCAGAGCCAGAGACAAAGGCAGAGAGCCTGCAAAGAGACAGAAACGGAGAGGCCAAGAGAGAAAGAGAAAGAGACAGAAACAGAGAAACAGCAAAGCAAAGAGAGAAACAGAGACAGAAGCAAAGAGAGCAGCAGAAACAGAAGCAGACAGAGTGAGAGAGACAGAAGCAGAGCAAGAGGGCCAAAGCCAGAGCTAGAGAGCTAGAGCTAGAAAGCCAATGCTAAAAAGCCAGAGCATGAGCCTGAGCCTGCTTCATAGGTCTCTCCTGACTAACCTTGGGTCTGTCAGCTTGCATCAGATTTCCGTGTCCATGTCATTATTTCTCCCACCAGACATCCCATGGTTCGGGACCTACATCTCTGCTGAGGCTGGTCCCCAGCTGCGACAAAACCACTACTTGTCAAAATGATTAGTCTTATAGGGAAAAAAAAAAAAAAAAAAAAAAAAGATGTTGACATTTTCCAGGATGGAAGGAGACTAAAGAAGCAGAAAAACTGTACTTAAGATGACGATCCTGGATTGTTGGCATTTACTCTGTGGTTATGTAAGATGTAATAGTTGAGAAGGAGAGTGAAGAGCAGATATAAATGTACTGTTTTGGGGCACCTGGGTGGCTCAGTCAGTTAAATGTCTGCCTTCATCTCAGGTCATGATCCCAGGGTCCTGGGATCAAGCCCAGCGTCTGGTTCCCTGTTTAGCAGAGAGCCTGCTTCTCCCTCTCTCTTTGCTTGCCACTCTGCCTTCTTGTGCTCCCTATCTCTATCTCTCTTTCAAATAAGTAGATACAATCTTAAAACAAATGTACTGCTTTTGCAACTTGTAAGTTTGAATTATTGTAAAAGAAAAAAAATGTCCTTTTAAGGGTCTTCTTAGTTCTTAGAAACAAATGATAGTATGGAAACAAAATTATAGCACATACTATTAGGTTATGAATTCAAACATCAATTTAATAGACATGAGTATGCATGGATATGTACAGTAAGAAATAAAAATCAAAGTAGTAAGGTGTATAAGCTTTAAACAAAATAAAAAACATTAACAAAATACATCTTTTAAAAGGGTTAGCATTTTTACATAGTGTAATATTTGTCTATTAAATTATTATTCCCATGTGTGTCTTTAAAAACCACTAGAACAGGGGTATGTGGGTGGCTCAGTGAGTTAAATATCCAACACTTGATTTCACTTCAGGTCATGATCTCAGGGTTATGATATGGATCCCCAAATCATGGAGCCTATTTAAGATTCTCTCTCTCCTTCTCCATCTATATCTCCCCTTCTTCCACTGGCTCAAAGGACTTTCAATAAATAAAAAATATAACAAATAAATAAAAATAATCAGAATATATTTCTCTATAGTAGTGTTGCTCTCTCCGCAACACTGGTGCGGGGGAGGGATAACTGGACCAGCCTGTTATCCTCCGGGGGCTGAGTGAGATGGTAAGTGTCCACGGCGGGGCCACCCCCCTGAAACCGGGAAAGAAACCACACAGAGCTAAGAGTTGAGTCAGCCCTGAAGGTGCAGCAATCTCAGCTTTATTGTATCAGAGACACAGTTATATAGAGAGGAAAGGAGGGAGTAAAAGAAGTAGGAGGGGCCAATAGGAGCTCATTAGTGGCTATCACTAAGGCCTTAGGCAGATTTCAGGCCAGACTGCTGGGTGGGGCTAAGTTCGCCAGTCTGCCCACGGGCTAAGAGCCAAGGGCGGGAAGATTTAGCTAGGTCACGTTCCGGGAAGCATTCCAGAGAAGCCCAAGAGGCCACCCCAGCCGATTTTCACTAATGGCCGCAAACTAGCGGGCGCCAGGAGGTCCCAACATAGTAGAGTTGCCTATTTTATTTTCTCTCTCTTTCTAACCTGGGTAAACCTCAAGATATTAGCTTAAAAAGAGCTGTCTAGACCTATACCAAATACTTCTTTCCCATTCCATGAATTTCCAGGGATAATGTTACTTACTCTCATGGAAGAATTAGAAGAATGTACTGAATATCAAGAAAGCCAAATAAACCCACCAATATATTCTTTATTATAAGAGCCCTAGGACTAACATGATCATGAAATATGTATAGTTTATTTTTGATTACATAAGGAGTCATTTTCACAGATATTTTAAGATTTTATTTTTTTAAGAAATCTGTACACCCAATGCAGGTCTTGAATTCATTACCCCAAAATGAAACATCACATGTTCTACCTACTGAGCCACCCAGGCACCCCCAAAACTTTTTGTTAAGAAAAATACACTATTTTGCTAGCCATAGCAATCCCTGTTAAGTGTTAGATTTGCCAAATACAAATATTTTGCTGGTGTCATGTAATTATTAATGGCATGTGATATGTGTGGATGATAGGGCCACCGGGCAAATAGATTCTTTATAAGATTTTCATATTCTTTAAGAACAATTGACCTAATGCAACTTTTATTTACAATGAGTTAGTTGGCACTCACAGTGATCTCTTAAGGAGTAATACAATTAATTAAAAAAAAACTTTAACAAAGCATTGAATTAAAAATGCTTTCTGCTCTGAAGAGGGGCTTGAATATGATCTTACTAAGGAAAAACCGCTTAGGCCAAGTGCAAAATTGCAACCTAAAATCTTTTCTAACAAACAAGAAGAATCCCCCCCCCCCCCACAGGGCAAACTAGTTGTTCCTGTAATAAATTAGGTGGTCATAATAGTCACAGCATTTCAGAGCTAAAAGCAACTTTGTATGGTGTCCCATCCAGTTGCTTGATTATAGAAATAAAACAGCCTCAGACAGGTTAACTAATTTTCCCAGCAAGGCACCAGAAACTTTGGACTGTCATATTTCACAAAATAGTAATATTTTTAGTTAGTATGATGCTTTATAATCATGCTTTTCACACATTTTCAGGGTGCCCTTGTCCACACTTCTTCAGTCAGTGGCTTTTAAACTGTACAATATGGATCAGAACTCATTTTATATATTTCATTTTTTTTTCATTTTACATATTTTAAATAACTGGTCTGAAAGTGAAGTTTGAAATTAAAGGTGGGAAATCTTAACTATGCTATTTTGACTTAGGGGAATGGGAAAGGGCCTAAGGCTGAGAGAGGTAAAATCTTATATATAAAGTTAAATAGGGTTCATTCTCAGCATTGACCTTTGTAATACACTTATATTTAAGTATCCTGTGCTACTAAGGGAGACTCATTTGTAAAATTCCACTTACAGTTCTCCACCTTGGTGTCCTGAAATCTTTTAATCTGTCAACACCAAAAGATATTTTTATGCATCTGTTTTTGTGCCCAGAAAGGTGCTAAATACAGAAGTTATAACAGAAAGTAATTGAAACAGGATCCCTGCTCTCTTAGAGTATAGAGTATAGTGGGGAATCATAAAATAACAATTAGCCATTGCTACATAGCTTTATTTGGAATCTGATAGAAAGTATCTTGTCCTGTGGTAGAGTGCAGGAAAGGGTACTGGGTTAATAAACTCTTCCTAAAACAAGGCATAGCAAGCCATTGCAAAATTCTATTTTTTAATAGAATTTTATTGAATAGAAGAATAACATTCTATTATTTTTGCAAAATGGCTTCATTTCTATTTCCATCTATAATGGAATAGCTGACTTTGGAATAGCTGGCCCAATTTAAGTACCCACAAAACTGTACTAAGAAGATAAGGCAGGGACTTCTGGGGAAGAAAGCAGAGTAGGAGGATCCTAAGCTCACCTCCTCCCATGGATATTACTAGATAACACCCACATCAATATAAATAACCCAGAAAATGACCCAAAGACTGGCAAAACAGACTCCATACCAATTAAATACAGAGAAGAAGCCACATGGAGGAGGGGAAGAGGGTGGAGATATAATAGGGAGCCAAATTAACTCACAGACTGTCCATGGGAGGGAGGGACACAGCAGGTACAGAGACCGGAGAGGAGCACAGCCCCACTACAGGCATGGGGAAATAAACAGAGAAGATTAATCCCTGTAACATTTGGCTTTGGAAACCAGAGGAACCTAACAATCAGTGCAGCTTAACACCTGGAACTTCAAAAATTAGTAGGCTCAGCTCTGGGCAAGTTAGGAGGGCAGTCCTCACCTTTAAAGAAACAACACAACAAAGAACATACAGCACAGAAGCAGCAGTTTGAAAAAATGTCTGAAGTAAATGGAAGAGGTTCATTTCCTTATCTCAGAGCCTGTTCTGGAAGGACAGAGATCTTTGGGGAACTTCTCCAAGAACAAAAGAACTGGTAGGTGCCATTTGCCTCCCTTCCCCAGCAAGTGTTGACAAGGATGTGGAGAAAAAGGGACCTTTGTGCACTGTTGGTGGGAATGCAAAGTGGTACAACCATTATGGAAAAAACAGTATGGTGGTTCCTCAAAATATGAAAAACAGAATTACTATATGATCTAGTAATTGCACTACTTGGCATTTACCTAAAAAATACAAAAACATTTTCTTCAAAAAGATATATGCATATATACACACATAATATATATCTTTATATATACATAAAGAAATTATATATAATATATAAAGAAATTATATATATAATATATAATGGAGTATTAGTCAGCCACAAAAAAGAATGAAATCTTGCCATTTGCAACAACATGGATGGATCAATGCTAAGTGAAATAAATCAGTGAGAGAAAAAAAAGTGCCATATGATTTCACTCAAATGTGGAATTTAAGAAAAAGAAAAAGAAAAAAGAGACAAACCAAAAAAATTAACTATAAAGAACAAACCAGTGGTTACCAGAGAGGAAGTTGGTGGGATGATGGGTTAAATAGGTGAAGGGGATTAAGAGTACATATATCATCATGAGCACTGAGTAATGTACAGAATTGTTGACTCTCCATATTGTACATCTGAAACTAATATAACAATATATTAACTATACTTGAATTTAAAAAAAATTTTAAAAAGATATGGCCATGTTTTCCAGAATTGGACAATAGAACCAAACCTTGATGAGATCCAAGAAATTGAATCCTTCACATGTAGAGTGACTTGAGCAACATTTGAAGCTTTCAGAAATTTTCCTTAATGTTCACAGTTTCAGGTGATCAACCAATAAATGAACTGCATACTCTGATAAAACCAACCCTCTTCTGAGGAAGAAAAGAGATTGTAAAATTGCTATAATATAAATCAACCATGCTTAGAGCACAGTAAAAAAAAAAAGGCAATTGCAAAAAATATAACAAATATAGGACATAAGCTGCCATTATAAACAATTAAAAGAATTGGACAAAATACATGAAAAGTGCATTTTAAGATACTGGACAACAGGCAGTATTTACTGAAATCTTTGAATTAACAAAGGAGATGAACTCTATTATGTCATTCCTTTTTTTTTAGGTTTAATTTTATATTATCTTATCTTTCTGTATGGAGGCACACTTCAGCTTAAGGGGAGTTAGATGAAAACTAAGTAGAACATGGGAGTCTAACTGAAATAAGAGGATAGCAGAGTTGGAGGGAGCTAAGATTTATAGAGAAAAACAACATGGAAGAGAAGCTGTAGGGAGAAAGTTCCAGAAATGTTTATGGATGTCCCTTTACGTTTTGGCTGTAAATGTGGCAGAATATGCCACTTCATGATACACTGTTTTGACTTGAGGACTGTTTAGAGCTGAAGGCACCTGATAAGAAGCAGTTAGAAGAAAAGCTCCCTGTCCTCCCCTTCTTTGCCTAAAAAAGCAAGATTTAAATTTCAAAGCTTTCCCTCTTTCCCTCCCTACCGGGAAGAATAAAGGCTAGTCCCCAGAGGCACTATAGGCCCTTATCAATGGAGAAAGTGCAGGCTTGGGTGTGCATAGCAAAGTTTACTCTTGTTTACTATGTTTTTCCTCATTTTTCCTTAGATACCTTCCATGTCTACTGTGAGATGTACTGCTAATAAACTTCTGTTTCTTTTCCTCTTGTTAATCTGTCTTTTGTTATAAGGACTCCAATCAGGGTATCAGAAGAGTAGAGGAAGAGTATTTTTTTCTTTACAGCTAGATAAAAGCCATGCCTTTGTAGACTAAGATCCCCCAAGGCCAGTTAAATAACTACTGGAATTCTACAAAATGACCAATTCTTAGCATTCATCCATGGCTGGAAGGTGTTCAAATTCTGACCAGTTGGAGTGGTGGTTCAAACTCCAGAACTGTCACATCTTAATTGTAGGGTTCAGCCATCCCACATATTTAACCAAGCTAGTATAAATAGGCTCAGGAATGTAAAGAGATAAATGAACATACACAAAAAAGAAATATATAACAATGCAGGAAATAGAACTGCTAAAACACACACACACACACAATTTTTTAAATTATTGGATGAGTTTACCAATAGATAGTAACCCACAGGCAAAAAGATTAGTGATACCTGAAGTTAGAAAAATGAAAAAGAACAAAGAAAAGCCATTTGTAAGATAATATCAAGCATCAGTCTAATATATGTGCACCTGGAATCACAGAAGGAAATGAGTGAAAGTAGACAGCAAAGATATTTTTTTGACAGCAAAGATATTTGAAGAAATAATGTTCATTTACTTTCACAACTTTCATGAAAACTATAAATCCACAAATTCAAAAATGTTCAATAAAAGCGAAGCAGGATAAGCATAAAGAAAAAAATACCAAGGCAGTTCATATTCAAATGGATGAAATACAGTCATAAAAAGAAAATCATATGATCATGAAGAGAGAAGAGACAAATTATTTGCGGAGGAAGAAATGTTAAGAATTGCTTCTTCTTACTTATCAGAAACAATACAAGGACAAAGAAAATGATCTATCTCCAACTTGCTAAAAAATTCTGTCAGTGTTGAATTCTTTATCCAATGAAAGCAGCATTTATAAATGAAGCCAAAATAAACACTCATTGCAGACCAAAAATTACCTAAAGAATATGTCTTCAGAAAACTCGCACATTAACACATGTTAAATAAAGCACCTTCGGCTGAGGAAAATTAGAGAAAGTTGGATACTTTGTTGTATGTGAAGAAATATACAGTCTTAGAAATGGTAAAATATATACAAAAAATAAATACATAATTTCTCTATCTTTAAAATTCTTCAAAATACAATTCAAAGAAAAATAATATAAATATATTTTGAGGCCTATACACATAGAATTTTTTAGGGGGGAGGGACAGAGGGAGAGAGAATCTTAAGCATCTTAAGAATCTTAAGCAATCTAAAGCAGGCTCAATGCCCAGTGTGTAGCCCAATGCAGAGTTTGATCTCATGACCATGAGATCATGACCTGAGCCCAAATCAAGAGTTGGTTGCTTAACTGACTGAGCCACCTAGGCACCCCACGTACAGAATTTTAATGTTTGATACATGTAGCTCTAAAGATGGAAGGGACAAATGGAATTAATTGTACTGTTGTTAGTTTTCTATAATATATATTAAATAGTATGATATTGTTTAAAAATAAACTGATATGATAAAAACGTAGTTTCAAATACAAACAGTGTAAAATATAGCATAAAATATAGCTAATAAACTAACAGTGGAGATAAAATGGAAGTTAGAAATCTTAATATAATTAATTTAAAAATAAGTCATAAAATAGGGAGATGGAACAAAGAATAATAAGCAATTAGAAAACAAATAACGAGACTAAGATTTAAAAAAACTTATTTCAATATTTATATTAACTGTAAGTGGTATAAACACATCTTATTTACAACCTGGATTTAAAAAAAATCGAGATGAAAGTGTATGTTTTCTAAACAAGAAACACTTAAATATAAATTCAAAGAGGAGTTAAAAACACATCACACAAATAATCCTAATAAGAAAGTTTTCATGGGGGCACCTGGATGGCTCAGTCATTGGGCAACTGCCTTCAGCTGGGGTTATGATCCCAGAATCCCGGGATAGAGCCCTACATCAGGATCCCTGGTCAGGGGAGGCCTGCTTCTCCCTCTCTCACTCCCCTTGCTTGTGTTCCCTCTCTAGCTGTGTTTCTCTTTGTCAGATAAATAAATAAAATCTTTAAATAAAAAAGAAAGGAAGCTAATATCATGGCTAATTCAAATACCAAACATAATATCATGGCTAATTCAAATACCAAACATAAATTAAATACATGTATGCTTCAAAGCAAAATTTGCAACATCAGAAAAGTGAAATACAACCCAGAGAATGGGTGAAAATGTTACAAAACTGAAAAGGCACTTGTATCTAGAATATACAAAGAACATTTCAAACTCAGTAACAAAAATACAAATAATGCAGTTTTTGGAAGTAGCCAAAGGATCTGAATAGACTGTTCTTGAAAGAAGATTTAAAGATTGCTAAGAACAAAAGACAAAAAACAAACAAACAAAAAAACACTTGAAAAGATACTCAACATCATTAGTCATTGTGTAAATGCAAATCAAACCCATAGGGAGATGCCTCTTCACACCACGCAGGTGGCTGTTATGGAAAAGCCACATATTAGCAATGGTTGGCAAGGATGTGGAAACATTGGAACACTGTACATTACTAGTGGAAACAAAATGCTGTAGGACTTTGGAGAACTATGTTCCTCAAACACTGAAGATCATGTAACACAATAATTCTACTCTTAGGTAAATAGTAAAGAGAAAAACATGATTGCACAAAAACTGTATGTGAATATTGATAGTTGGTGACATTAAACCCAAGAGTCAAAAGATAGAAACATGAATTGTCCTACTAACTGATGAATGATGAACAAAATGTAATACATAGCCGTAAAATGGAATATCATGTGTTTCTAAAACAAAATACTGAAATATTTTATAACACAGATGAAACTTGAAAATTTATAAGTGAATGAAAGCCACTTCCCAAAGACCACATACTATATGATTCCACTTAAATGAATAGGCAGTGCTACAGAGACATAAAGTAGGTAAATATTGCTTTGGTCTGGGGTCAGGATAGAGGATAAAAGAGAGATAGCTAAAGAATAAGTCTGTTTTGAAGTGATAAATTTAAAAATTGACTATAGTGGTGGTTGCACATATCTGTGAATATACTAAAAATCATTATATATTTTGAGCAAATATACCAAAAATGATAATCACAAATTCAGTTTAGTTAATATTTTGAAATTATTTTCCAAATTGATCTTTTAAAAACACAGGTATCATATCCATCAACTTATAGTAACTTTTTTCTATTATATACTTTATTCAGATCAATCATAAATCTTGATATATATATATTATTATATACATATATATGGATGATTTTTGATTGCTTAAAATATTAAATGTGAAAAATTATACTTCTTAAATAGATAATTTTTAATATGATTTCTAAATATAGAGAAGATTTTTTATTTTTATTTTTTTATGGTATAAAGAGCCCAAAACCTGTGCTGTAAAGAGTACTTAATCTGATCTGGAACTAGACAACTGAATCCCATCTCTTTGGACACAGCTTTTGTTTTGTTTTTGTTTTTGCTTTTAATTGACTCAAGTCAGGTCAACCAGACTTAAACTAGGTCAATCAGAATTAATCCTGGATCTTTTGTCAGAACTATTAGGAAAAAGGAATACTTTTTCTGATCAAATAATACAGGGAATAGGTAAGTATTCTATAGCTGGTGGACACCTTTGCTACAATTCTAGGAAGTTCTGCCAAAAAAAATGTAGAGTAACATGTAGAGAAAAGGAATAAATGAGAATTTCTTTCTTTCTTTTCCTCCCTTCCTCCCTTCCTTCCTTCCTTCCTTCCTTCCTTCCTTCCTTCCTTCCTTCCTTCCTTTCTTTCTTTCTTTCTTTCTTTCTTTCTTTCTTTCTTTCTTTCTTCCTTTCTCTCAAAATTTATTTCAGAGAGAGAGAGCAGGGAAGGAGCAGAGGGAGAGGGAGAGAGAGAATCTTTAAGCAGACTCCACACTGAACACAGAGCCCAGTGGGGGTCTTGATCTCACAAACCTTTGATCACAACCTAAGCCCAAACCAAGAGCCCTACATTCAACCAACTGTGTACCATTCAGTCACCCCTAAATGAGAATTTCATTGAAATTCTTCATTTAGAAATACCTGAGGTCAGCTATATCTTGTTTGATTCCTGGAAATTCCCAATCACATGAATTAACACTTTTTCCTATTTGCAAAAATTATTTTGAGTTGAATATCTGTCACTAGTAACCACGTGTCTTGATATCAAATGCAGTATTGAACTAGATGGCCCATAGGATTTTTTTTCTTCTTTTAACATACTACAATTATTTCTTGAGTATAAAATCAAATGTCAAAAGGAAATTGGAAAGCTATTTTGGAGAAATATACTCTCTACCTTGCAAAATATATTATTTTGAAAGATAACCTTTTATTGGAAAAATGTTTTTAAACATTTAAAACCATTCACAAAATTAAAGAAATACTTTTTCTTATGTGATAGTTTCACTTTGAATATCGATTCTTTGGGGACAAGGGAAATATACATTTAAATGCAGAACAAAATGTGTTGAAAGTCTTACTATTGCCCTCAATGATTCAATATGATCTGCATCTAGATTATTATAATAGTCTCCTTAATAGACTTTTCATTTAGCCTTTGCTTTTCTGTATTCTAAACTGAAGACTGACCAAGTAATTATTTTTAAATGTAGCTCTTTGTAATCTTTTTGCTCAAATTTATTTGCTTAAAAACGTGTAATGATTTTCCATTTCACCCAGCAGTAAAAGACAGAATTATAGTAAATGGGCTACAGGGCCCCTGAATTATTGCATTCATCAGTACTAGACCCATGTCCATATTTCTTTTATTTTTTTTTAAGATTTTATTTATTTATTTATTTGCTAGAAACACAGTGAGAGAGGGAGCACAAGTAGGGGGAGTAAGAGAGGGAGAAGCAGGCTTCCCGGAGAGCAGGGAGCCCGATGTGGGGTCTCCGGGATAATGACCTGAGCCGAAGGTAGTTGCTCAACCAACTGAGCCACCCAGGCACCCCCCATGTCCATACTTCTATTCTCATCACCTATTGTGCTTTCCCTATCTCTCCACAATTTGAGACACTATATGTTGCTACTTTTGTATCAATTTATTATCTGTCCCTCCTTGTTCTTACATCCACCAAAGATTGTAGGCTCCACAAAGTCACTGAGGTCAGAGGGTCATGTATGTTACTTTCATTGCTCTAGGCTCTGTGCTTAGAACATCATCTTCTGTGTAAAAAGCACTTAGTATTTGTCGAATGAATGAAAAGAAGGATAGATGAGTGAATTAAGTGTCTGAAAATATGTTTGTTATGCTGTGGTATACTGAACAATTAACATATTTTACTTATATGAATGCTAGTACTTGAAATGAGTTAATAAAAATGACTCAGGGGCACTTGGGTGGCTCAGGCAGTTAAGTCTCTAACCCCTGATTTTGGCTCAGGTCATGATCTCTGGATCCAGAGATGGACACCAGTGTTGGACTCTGTGCTCAATGTGAGTCTACTTGAGATTCTCTCTCTCCCTCCGATTCTCCCCTGCACTAAATAAATAAAATTTCAAATAATTGAATAAAATAAATGAAAGGAAAACTTTTAAATTAAAAAATGAAAAAAGTAAATTAAGATAAAGATAGATCATTATGCAGTCTTTCTTTTAAACATTTATTGATTGATCTGAGAAGGGAGAGAGAATGTGAGCAGGAGTAAGGGGAAGGGCAAAGGGAGAAAGAGAGAGAGAATCTCAAGCAGACTCCACACTGAGTGTGGAGCCTGGGGCAAGGCTCAATCTCAGGACCCTGAGATCATGACCTGAGCTGAAGGCAGAGGCTTTAACCCATTGAGCCACCAGGAACCCCCACCCTTTTTTTTTTTTTAAGATTTATTCATTTATTTTTTTTTCTGCAATCTTCTGACCATATCAGACCATTAGCACATATGATCTTCATGAAATGGGACTCAGCTGCTTAATTAATGTAAAAAAAACCAAAAACCCTGAATTGGGACCACAGACCTTGGTGAACCCTATATTTAACATCAAGGAAATATATTTTAAAAATTGAATTTATAATACATGTCTTAAAAATGTATCTTTTGGGGGCGTCTGGGTGGCTCAGTTGGTTAAGCAACTGCCTTCAGCTCAGGTCATGATCTTGGAGACATAGGATCAAGCTCCACATTGGGCTCCCTGCTCGGTGGGAAACCTGCTTCTCCCTCTCTCACTCCCCCTGCTTGTGTTCCCTCTCTGGCTGTGTTTCTGTCAAATAAATAAAATCTTAAAAAAAAATTATCTTTTAGAACCATGTATTCTGAAGTATGCTTCCAATAAAAATGTTCTCATTGAAAAAAAATAACTTTAACTGAGGGTACTCATTTAAAATAAAGCTTATCCAATGGGAGGTGGTGGGTGATGGGTGAAATGGGGGGGATTAAGAGTACATGTATCATCATGAGCACTGAGACTGAGTAATGCACAGAAATTTTGAATCACTATATTGTACACCTGAAACTAATATAACACTGTATGTTAACTATACTGGAATGAAAATAAAAAACTTAATAAAAAAAAGATACTGTGAACATGCTGGCATTCTGTATTATGCAATGCTATACCTTTTTTTAAGGTATCACCATTAAAACTGTGGCTTTCGTTATACAACCTCAGGGTTTTATATTTAAGGAACTCACCTGATTCGACAGCCTGCTTTCTATGGGTCTATTCCAGGGGAATAGATTAAGATTTTACAAGATGCCCAAACTACTGAAATTACTCTCCCATCAGAAACTATTATCTTTGGTTGATATTCATTTTACCTAGTTAACAATTACAACGTGGCCACTTTCAAAAGAATCACACAGAGCATGGCCCTGTCCGACCTTCATGGCTTGGGGAGTGTACTCTTCCTACTTCATGAGCTAAGCTTCACTTCATCTTCTTATTTTGTACTGATTTCTTCATGCAGGACAAAACTAACACTAGTAAAATTCACATTACTTATACTGCTAAGCATACAATCTAGATTTACTTAAGCCATTTAGGCAAAATTATAGGCTATACTCATTCCTAAACATTATCTTATAAGTAATACTTTTAGTTTTTGATAAGCAATGAATGACTAAAGATGAGCCTGGTAATGGGTATTAAGGAAGGCATGGATTGCATGGGGCACTGGGTGTTATACTCACACAATGAATCATGGAACACTACATCAAAAACTAATGATGAACCGTATGGTGACTAACATAGTAATAATAATAATAATAATAAAAGAATCCTTCACTGCTCTGAAACCTACAGTTTCTCTTACCACTCAGCAATCATTCAAAGATGAAGAGGTCTCCTCCTTTATCCATAGTTAGCTTTGGAATTCATAGTCTTCCTTTTTTAGAAATGAACAACTATGCAAAAGGTTAGGGAACGCTCTCAGGCACATTTCAGGGCAGAAAAAATCTGTGCAGTTATTAGGAATGAGAAATATTTCTTTGTAGTTACACAACATTTTGTGCCATAGTTTCTGTGACTTTAAAATGATAACTCTAAGACTCAAATGAGATATTTTGTAGAATTGCAGATAAATTGCAATTCTTATCAAAAGAAAAGGACCATTAGGTTTGTCAAAGACAAAAACCAAACAAGTGAGGGAATTGATTTTTATCAAGGCTACTGTCATAGGGTGAGACCATATAGCCAAAGATTAGAGAGCCTTGATGAGGTGATTTTAGCTGTACTTTTATAGGGAGAAGTACACTGATGGTTACAGGAGAGTGATTTATAAGGGAAAACTTAATCTCAATCAGCTGAAGGGAAAATGTTTATCATTATGTCTAGCTGGTTAAAAGGGATCAAACAGTTCAGCTAGTCTTTTACAAATCCTTTTCCCGGGGAGGTTATGATTGCACTGTGCCTAGTGCATAGAGATCATTTAATATGATTTCTCCACCATTATCATTGGTGTATTATATCATAACCTAAAGAAATCAGCTCCTGAGTTATGTTCTCTCTCTCTCTCTCTCTCTCTCTCTCTCTCTCTCTCTCTCTCTCCTAACAGGGTATAGAATAAACTCTTTGTCTACTTTGCCTGTATGGACAGAGTAGTGTCCTCCTCATGGATTCGCTCCCAGGGATTCCATGACAGGCTGTCACCCGGCTGAGTGTACCTCCAAGATACGAGTCAGCCAACAGTTAGTTGCCTATAAACCTTTTTTTCTAGATACCCTCAAGCATTTGGGTATCATTATCTTCCCAGGACATACTTTCATTCTTCACTAAACCCAATAATTTATCTACACTTATTTCTTTGAGTGATTCTGTCAGTGAATTAGGAAGTATATGTGCTATGAGGCAGTTTAACCGCCTACAGTCAATGCAATAAATAAATAACTGCAGCTCACTTTATAGATGTAAATCATTGTCGTGATTCTATTTGAATGCACCTTGTTTGTCTTAAATTGTTTAATCCAGCACAGATAGTGAGTGATTCAACCAGCAGGTTGCTCTTGAATAGTCTAGGAATGCAGGCTGAAATTACTCTGCAGAATAAATTTCTCTTAATGTCTTTTTATCCTAAGTAATATTCATTTTTACAACTTTCATTTAAAAAATGGATAATGTAATGTCACACACATACCATTTTCTCAGCTGCAATTTTCAAAAGAATGAGTTCTATAAAAATGTTCCCCAAAGGGGTAGCTATAGTTTGTTTAAATTAGTTTTAAAATAGTTTTTAAAATATAGTTTGAATCACTACCTGTCTCTCCATTGGCTCACATCTACAGTCACATTTACAATACCTCCTACATTAGTATAAGTCAATTTCTGGCTTGCCTTTGGGGAATTATCATGATTAAAGACTCTCATTCCAACATGACCCTCAATCACAACAAAGTAAAATTTGTAGCCCCAAGGTTCCTCATTAAATCTTCAAATCATTTACAAGTAGAATTAAAATTTGTATTTAAATAAATTGTCCTTCAGATATAAGGTTGTATTATACACATAACTGAGTGAAATGAAAGCCAACAATGCTTCTATAATTAAGAAGTTTTGAGTTGCATTAAAACTAACACAAAAATTGGAATAAGATGTTCACATTACAGTTCTGTCATTTCCAGGTATTATAGCATTTGGATGAGTAAGTCATTCTTTCTGTATTTCAACTTTTTGATAAAATACAAGAACATTGCAATAGAAGATACAAAAGTAACATGATTTAAGTAATGCAACATACTTACGATGTGACAAGTACAACTAATACTTGCTGGGGTGCCTGGGGGGCTCAGTCAGTTAATGACCTGAGCCGAAGGCAGATGCTTAACTGACTGAGCCACCCAGGTGCCACTGGGTCTTGTTTTTATCTGAAGGATTAAATATGAGTTCAAATTTAATCTATATGATTATTAATGTCATCTATTCTTCAGTGAATTTTGATATTTTATAGTTTTTGAGGCTTATATTTTTATACCTTGTCAAATTTGTGTGTGTAGAGTTGTTTGTAATTTCCTATATTATCCTATAACTGTCCTAAGGGTTTGTAGGAATATCCCTTCTTTCAGGACTCATAAATAATTTGTGTCTCCTCTCCTATTTATAAGTGTTCCTAGATAGTTGTCACTTTTATTTTATCTTTACAATAAATTGGCCTTCTTTTTTCATTTATTTTCTCTTTGGTTTCTTTCTTTTTTCACATTCATTGACATCTACTATCTTTATCATTGTCTTCATCTTCTGAGTTTTTTTGTTCTTTAATTTCTTAAGGTGGAACCTTAGATTTTAGAAGCAGATTTTAGAAACAGGTCCACTTCTTTAACCTTGCTGATTTTCTCTCCACGATTTCTATTTTTCACTGGAAAAGAAGCTTTAAGTTTCCCAATACAATTGTAGATTGTTTTTAATGCTTTTCATTGTTACCTTCCATGGAGAGTTATGGTAGTAGGCTGCTTTACAATTTAAGTAAAGGTTGGAATTATATGTGAATTGATGTCATCCTGCCATGAATATTTTGGCTGGGTTCAGAATGTAAGTTTCCTCTTAGCATAGACAAGAATAGACACTTACTAGAACAAGAAATTGGTTGTATTGGGCCTCTCTATTGTCCTCCATATTAATTTACTTCTTCTGTGATCCAGAAAAATGATTCTTGGCTGCATCATCTGGGTTCTCTTGACCTCTGGCTTACAGGTCAGACTAATGGGAGAATCAGGAAGAATATTAGCGGATGTGGAAGGAGAGACCTTTAGATTTTGATCAATGAACTCTGTTTTTGATATCCTTTCCCACTTTGCTGATGGCCTGATAGTTACTACTTTCTAAGATACCACCTTCTGTGGGAACCTCCTCCTTCATTGTTCCCTATGTTAACCCTGTTTCTTCTCCTTTCTCCTCCAGGCCTAGATGTGATCAAAACTTATCTTAGGAACAAGGCACAAGAAAGTTGTAAGAAGTGTATTAAGTGGATGATTAATTAATAGAAGGCCAGCATCACAAGCACCACATGCTAATATCAAGATATGATGAATCGTGGAAAAATCTCTGTAAAAGTCCAGAAGATTATGTAGGATTCGGGAGTGTTCTTTCATAGTTTTGTAATACTATGGTGGGTAGTTAATAGTTATATTTAAAAATAATAATGTGTTATCACCTAATTTTTTCTCCATCTGTCCCATAATCACACAGTAAAAAATAGACCATTTTTATTGTCACTGCTTATTTTTCTTACCAATGAAGTTTGCTGACATAGACAGCTGAGGTCATCTGGAATTCCTGAAATGTAAGATCACTTCACTTTTCTTTCTGAAGTTATATATCTCACATCTCTGTGTGAGCTGATCTATGACTTTTGATGCAGAAGTTATCATTCAATCCAGGGATGCAGTAATTCTAGAGGTATTACAGTTAGAGAACTTAAAAAAAAATCTGTTTGGAGTGGGCAAATGGAAGTTTATTCTTGTAGTATTGCTGTGAACAAAATATTTACTTACTTGTGTGTTTCATTTAATTACTTTCTGTATAATAATAAAATTCTCCCACCTGTAAAGTTCAAACCTACTAAAGCAGAAAAAAGTATGGAGAAGACTCTCAGATAGATGTTTTTTGAAGCAGATATTGAAGTAATCTTTAATTGTGCTATAAATTTTATTTCACCATTAAACTTACTTTCCATACAGTATACACTAGTCTCTTATAACTTAATCTTACTTGCTGTGCATTAATTATTTTTGAAGTATAGTTTCCTAATATCCTAACCACATTTGATGTCTGTAAATGTGTCTCTTCTACAAATCTCTTCACACCAGTTTTCTGATAATGTTTCATCTAAATCCCTGAACATCCATCCCAACTCTTGGCTGCCACTCATGAATCAGTATACACTCAGAACTTTTTCTTTTCTTGTAAAGCAAATCACCAGATACCTGTATCAGCCCTCTAGAAGAATTTCTCTCAAGACTGCCCTACAAGAAAAGCTTTCAGTTTTTGTTGTTGTTGTTGTTGTTGTTGTTTTTAAAGATTTTACTTATTTATTTGACAGAGAGAAACACAGTGAGAGAGGGAGCACAAGCAAGGGGAGTGAGAGAGGGAGAAGCAGGCTTCCCGCCAAGCAGGGGGCCCGATGTGGGGCTTGATCCCGGGTCTCCAGGATCATAACCTGAGCCGAAGGCAGTCGCTTAACCAACTGAGCCACCAGGCACCCCAAAAAGCTTTCAGTTTTTACCCATTGAGAATGATATTTGCTGTGGACTTTTCATAGATGGCTTTTATGATATTGAGGTACGTTCCCTCTATCCCAACAAATAATCCAGTCAAGAAATGGGCAGAAGACATGAGCAGACACTTCTCCTAAGAAGACATAGAAATGGCTAACAGACACATGAAAAAATGTTCAACATCACTAGCCATTAGGGAATTACAAGTCAAAACCACAATGAGATACCACCTTATACCACTTAGAATGGCAAAAATTAACAAGACAGGAAATAACAAGCATTGACCAGGATGTGCAGTAAGGGGTACCCTCTTACACTGTTGATGGGAATGCAAACTGGCACAGCCACTCTGGAAAATAGTATGAAGATTCCTCAAGATGTTAAAAAGAGCTACCCCACAACCCAGCAATTGCACTACTCAGTATTTACCCCAAAGATACAAATGTAGTGAAAAGAAGGGGCTCATGCACCCCAATGTGCATAGCAGCAATGACCACAATAGTTAAACTGTGGAAGGAACTGAGATGCCCTTCAACAGATGAGCAGAACCAATAGGATATAGGTTTTTGACTTGAAATTTTTTTTTATTTTTTACTATAGGTATTTACATTATTATATTTTTTAAAGTTTTTTTTTTAATTTCAGTTAGTTACATATAGTGTAATATTTCTATTAGTTTCAGGTGCACAATATATATAAATACAATAAAGTACTACACAGCCATCAGAAAGGATGAATGCCACCATTTGCATCAACATGGATGGAACTGGAGGGGATTATACTAAGTGAAGTAGGTCAAGCAGAGAAAGAAAATTATCATATAGTTTTACTTATATGTGGAACATAAGAAATAGTGTGGAGGACCACAGGGAAAGGGAGGAAAAACTGCATTGGAATAAATCATAGAAGGAGACAAACCATGAGAGACTCTGGACTCCAGGAAACAATTGAAGATTATAGAAGGGGAGGGTGTGGATGGAGGTAACTGAGTGATGGGTATTAAGGAGGGCATGCGTTGTAATGAGCCCTGGGTGTTATACACAACTAATGAACCATTGAACACTACATCAAAAACTAATGATGTACTATATGCTGGTTAATTGAATTAAAAAAAAAAAAAAA